>WOGR01011358.1:0-10583 GCA_015342045.1 Leptinotarsa lineolata | reverse complement strand
AACGGTATACATGACAGGTAAACCTGCGCAGGTTTACCTGTCATGTATACCGTTACGTGTGTGGCCGGCCTTACATATACGAGTATTCTTACGTCCCTCTGATCACAGGATGTTTTCATTTTACGACATGGTAGTTACTCGAAACTAATTATGTTGTTATTGGCCGATGATCTGTAAGAATATTTTTGGGTCTTTGAGTGATTACTTGTTTCCCATGGAAAAGTTTTGAATAGATGGTACAAAATTGATTCAGGCATATGCTGAAAGGAATATCTTTTGATCTATGGGTTCGGATATGAATAATTAGATGATGTGAAAGATCCACTGTTCTTCTTGAGATATTTTTTGTCGTTGGGTGTTGTTGATATAGGGATGACTTTGTGAAAATGTAAGAAAACAATTATTTGTGCTAGTGTTGTTGTGCACTAGCATAATTTGTGTCACTGAACCTACGCTAATAACCCTACGTGGTTGAAGCGTCTTTGTTTAATAAAAAGAAATATGTGTGTTTCGGTATTTTTTATTTCAAAGTGATAGATTCATTATTGAAATGAATGGACACGAAAATGCCGAACTATTTAACATATTTGTTTTCTTAAATTCAGAACTGATTTTCATTGACCCATATTTTCACACATTCCGTTATTCGGAAATGAATTTACCTTCCATACAACGATTGATATGTTTTCTGAAGATGTTATGCTGTTATGTGAGCCAAGATAATGAAGTTCTAACACTTATGTCTTTTTTAATCAAGAAACTAATTTCTAGGAGATGAATCCATTGACCTAAAAGTCTTAGTGTAACATAGGATTTTTTTTGTGAAGACCTTAATGATAGTATAATTACATCAGTAAATGAAGAATCATCAACTCTAAATGTTGGTTTTTGCTTCTTTTTTCAATTTGGGAATAATTAGTACAATCATTTTTGTTTTGTTCTGCGATGACACTGATTTTTTTAAAATAGTGAATCAACTAGTATATAGGCTTTTCAATAATTCTTCTTGATTTATTGTCTGTCTATGAGAATGTTATCGTTCTCTCTAAATGTGATTGATAAAAAATATATGAAGCTATCAGGCTATCAACTCATTTTGTAAACATGATAAAGATTGAAGAATGTAAACTTTCACGGCCGGAGATAACTATACGAAGGATATTTTCCGGGTTTTTTGGACGTGGTCTGCAGGTTTTTATGCCCAACGTTTCGTCTACTGCTGCGGTAAACATTTTCAAAGGGGGTGTGGTAACGGTCGCAATACCCGAATGGAAGCTAGGGTCCTTGTTCCTATCGTCTCCACTCCATCAACTACTATTTCAGTACTGGTCGCAATATTTTAATTGTTCTTCATTGTATTATTTGGTTGTGTTTATGTACCTCTCAGGACAGATAGCCAGCTTTTATTGATATTCATTGTCTCCTCATTTCTATCGAAATTATCCCTATGTTTTTGGATCTCTATTGCCTCTCTATATATTCTTGGGTAGTAGTCTTGGGTATTGTCGAGTATCACTTTGTCTTCGAATGAGATAATGTGGGTACCTTCTTCGTTGAGAGCATGTTCAGCTACATGTGACAGTTTCTTTTGTGCTCGGAGACACGGGTCCCTATACTTCGTTTCGCGGTTCCACAGCTACACGGAATCCGGTATACCACTGGCGTTGCTAGAGGTTCTCTAGGGTCCTTTGCTGACCTGAGATTCTACCCGATGGTTTTTGTTGGCTTAAATATTGGTTTTACGTCGTGTTTCACTAAGATTCTCCCGATCCGGTCTGTGACATTTTTGACATAAAGAAAGAAAGCTTTACCCTTGACTGGCCTGGTTGGGGTTCCATTCGCGTTGTCTCTCCTGGAACGTATGACCCGCTCGAATTCTCCTCCGCGGTACCTATTACGTCTGAATGCATTTTTCAGGTGATTAAGTTCTTCAGGCAGACCCTCAGGTTCACAGATACGCCATGCTCTCTCAACCAATGTTTCAATTACCCCTCTCTTTTGTTGCGGCTGGTGGTTCGAGTTCTTGTTCAGGTAACTGTTTGTGTGCGTTGGTATTCTGTACACTCTCTGGCTCATTGTAAAATCTTCACGTCTGTTCATAAGAACATCCAAGAAGGCTAGGGTCCCTTGGGTTTCTCGTTCCATTGTGGATTGGATTTTCGGGTTAGGCGAGTATTAGAAAATCTGCTAGTGTCTCTTCACCATCTTGCCATACCACGAACGTGTCATCAAAATAATGTAACCAGCAATATGGTTTCACGGCCGCTTGCTTTAAGGCCCGTTGTTCGAACTTTTCCATAAAAAAGTTTGCCACCGCCACCGCCGAACTTAATGGGCTGCTTATTGCAGTACTGTCCATTTTTTCGTAATATACTCCATCCCACTGAAAATAGGTTGATGATAATCAGGGCGGTTATATCGGTTGGGAAAACTTCGCTAATGAGCTGTATTGTTTCCTTGGTCGGCACTATCGTGAATAGGGAGACCACGTCGAACCTCACTAATATGTCTCCAGGACGTAGCTTCATGTTTCTAATCTTTTCGATAAAATGACCCGAGTCCTTGATAACTGATTCCGTATTTCCTATATGGGGCTGAAGTAAGGTTGTCAGGTATTTGGCTAGTCCATAAGTCGGTGAACCTATTGCGTTTACGATAGGTCTCAGTGGTACATTCTCTTTATGTAATTTCGGTAAGCCATACAGACGTGGTGAGAAGGCTTCGGTTCGTCTGTATTAATACTCTTCAACGCCTCTCGTTCCCGTCGTGTGATGTTGGTATTGGGTGGTTTTGCGTAGTGTCGCTGCGTAATGTACGTATACCTGATTCGATATTGACAATGATGTTTTCGTGGGGCACCTTGGCTGGCGCTATAGCGAAGTTCCCCCCTTTGGCGAGAATACTGAACTCGTTATCTGACAGTGTCTGGTTGGAGAGGTTGACCGCTGTTTGTCTGTTGTTCTGTGGCACCGAGCCTTTCTGGTGCTGACTTAGACTCTCCTATTTCTTTATATGTCTCTTGGTAGTGGCTATAGTTTTGTGGTTTCTATTGTGTCCGTCGTGACACGGTCTATTTTGTCCCAATCACTCCAGTGTAACGAATTACCCAGTTTGATGGTGAGTTGCATCAGTTCCATGTCGACCTGGGCTACCTCCTTTCTGTTATGTAGTATCCTTTCTCGTAGTAGTGTTCTCTCGGTACGTTTGTAAAGATTGTTAATTATCTTAACTAACTACAAGATTTCTAGATGGTTAGTTGTTTCAAGATCATATCTTTAAATGTACTGTGCTTGTAATGCAAATTTGAATAATGAACATGAATATAAAAATTCAGAATGGCGGCTTCCAATTAACTGTGGTAGTGACTAGCAATAAAAATTGCAGACATTTATGTACGAGTGGAGAAAGAGAAATGTGTCACCATCAGGTAAATGAATTATTCTGACGAGTTTTGCTAAATGATTCTGCCTCATTCTTCTCCAAAGGATATCAAACAGAATTCGAGTAAAATGGTTACTTTTATCTGACTTCACAAGGAAAAAAGTTTACGCACATTACATGTACACTCTACATAAACACACTTTCGATTTCTACATAAATAAACAGCAATTATTTTTTATTGGAAAACTCATTAAGAAGTTGTAAATGTATCATCAAGTCTACCCTCGCGATAAATTGTCTGTAATTATCAAGTTCACGAATGTAAACTACTTACACCAACAGTTTCATAACGTTTACTCTTCCGGAATGCGGCTTTTTCATATGAAATGAAGGATCTGTTACGTATGAATGATTCTCATACATTTTTCCAGTACTTTTCAGAAGCTGAAATTCAGAAGTTGTGCAAAAATAAATTAGCATTGTCTCTTATTATCTAGTAGAATGATCTTTCATGTTCCATAGAAATATAAGACTTTAAATATTCTACCAACGTAAAAATGAACACCATTGATGTGAGCAGAAAAGAAATTCTCTAGAAATATAAATATAGGAGAATATCTGTCACGCTGTCACGTCTTTAGTATACAGACTGTACATCAAAAATCTGTTGAAAAAGTATTTCAGACCATCCAGATGATGTTATCAGAGGAGAAGGATGTAGAATTATGAATCTACTAGAATACTGCGATACTGTGAATTGCTTGTTTCAGCTAATTCAACGAAATCTCAGAAAATGAAAAACTATATAAGCACAAAGTTAGACGCTTTTTTGCAACATCTCATTACTGTGGAACTTATCGAAGTTATTGGCCGAACGCATGCTAATGTTGAATTGCAGAATTCTTTTTATATCAAGAAATGTGCACTTTATTTAGTGTCACTGCCTACTGATTCAAAAACTGAAGTGAGATCGAACTCAATACAATAAATTTTTTTGATATTTTCTTGGATAATACGCGGGTTTTAATTTTTTAAACTCGAAAACAATGTATCGTAGGGAAAAAACATAAGAGGACTTTTTTATTCCAAACTGAAAATAATTTTTTAATTGAGCTTTCATCAACTGTTTGTCAAATATCACAGGCATATCCGAAATGGTGCCGGAAATAGTGAATAATTTCAATTTTTTCCTCAACACTGTATCACCTCATACTTTTGTAACGGAACATTTCTGGACCATAGTTTTTCATGTAATGTTTTTAGTCACGAGGCAGCCGTATGGACATTTTTCAAATCACAATATTTTTGACCGAGCAAAATAGAGTTGATGTGTCGAGTTTTGGAAAAGTGGAAATAAAGTGGGTGTCGGGTTTTAACAAAAATATAAAATTCAAGAACACAGCTAATGACAAGTAAAACACCTTCGAAATATACTAATTTCCCCACCTCATATTTGTAGTGCTGAAAGTTGTGACGATGAATCTTCTTATCGATTCATCCCACCTTCAGCCAAAATCCTCTACTGCCTTTGTTGGCACCGCTCACATAACGATACCTTCGTGTTTATTATATGAAATCGAAATCTGATTGATTATTCTTTCAGCAACTTGTTTTTCTCCGAATATAATGATTACACCCAAGTACAGTACAAACTTGTACAAGCTTTGACTCACAAATAGATTGCAACATCCGCAGATGAAAATAATCGCGAATAAACGAGTCATTGAGCTGTGTTGGTATATTTGTTTATAGAAAACTGCTGAAATAGGAATTTTCGTGGGGAGTAATACTTCTGGTAATACTGTAAACTGATAGTACACGAGAATTGTTAGTTCCGTATTCATAATGGCTTGCGGACTTCAGAATATCGTGGGGAACACCGAAAAAAATTATTTGGGAGTACCACAGAGTGAGTGAAAGCAAGGTTTCATAATTATAATATCAAACATTGAACATTAAAAAAACGGTAGTCGCAAAAATCAAAGATTTGTATATTTCATTTATCAGTTATAATTATTGGTTGACATACATGAAAAAGTCAGTTCTTCAATAGAATCAGTAGATTCAAAAGCACTTTCCTAATAGCAACGCATTCGGAGTTCAGCCTATCACCACTGATGATACCTATGGAAGGTCGAAACAGCTCTATCTGGTTTTGAACCATAAATGCGTTGTTTGAGCACTGGTTTTCAATTAATCGGTCGTTGTTGAAAATTTCACAACATCTTGTTCTTGCTGATAACATGAATAATTTTCTCAACTTCAAATGGGCTTTTATATCAACCACCTGTCATTCCCATAGGAACGACAACCCTAGGAAACTGATAATTGTGCGAGATTTGCGAAGACTAACCTCCACGTGAAATTCCTAGCACGTGAGATCCATAGTTTTTTTCCAATAACTTAATTATCTAACAAAATTTCATTTTCATTGTTTGCATATTTGCTGATTCAAAGTTCATTTTTTATTTTTCGTTTTATGAAATATCTTCACATTGCTCAAATCTTTCGCGTTTTAAAAATATCGCTCATTCCAGAGAGCGATCGAAAACATTCACTTTGTTCACATCTGATGAGATCAACAATCTCTAGATTTGAAATAAATCAATAAATCATTCTAATAACTGACAAAAAGGCCGCGAATATGCGGTACCAATTGAAGGGAATGGAATCGTTTCCAAAATGTATAACTTGTTAGTTAATTTTTCTTAGTGTATAGCTAATATAACAAGTTGACGGCATACCAGCACCTTGACATGTCTAAAAATCACTTGCGAGACCGATACATATCCCCCTAGATTATGAGATTAACTTTACAACCTGCTGTCTGAAGATTTTCGTGATTTCAATAATTGCTTTCAGAAGATTAACTATGACAGATTTTTCTCCCAAAAAAGCTGCAATATCATCGATCTTCCATAAAAATGATAATTCAATAATACGCGTAAGCTGTTCATTTGTTCAGATTTAAAATTCAACTACAATTTCATTTATTTCTTCTTCTGTATACCGGGTGACAACAAAACTCAAAACGAAGGTATATGTCATTAGATCCGTTATTTCTGATGAAAAACAGTTGAAAATTTATTTCGGTGTAGCTGGAAACTAACCCAGGTCAAGAATTTTTAAAAAAGAATTTCATATATTTTTACACTATTAGGCAGAATATAAAATTCTTTTTTCTTACTAGGAAAACGCTAGAGGAAGCTTCTGTTTAGCGAAACACGTGTTGTGGTTCTTTAAAGTGTCCAGTGAAAATCTTACTTGAATAACCTAGATATTAATTTCGTGGCTATCAGTTTTATCGCTGTCAGTTTAAACGCTGTTGGAAAGAAAAATAAAGTTGAGGATGAAATCTAATGGACGAAACGTTATATTGCAAATTGTTTTTGATATCATTCGAAATGGGGGCTGTAGAGCCAAAAAACGATATTTGACAATTCTAGTTTATGGCGAATATTTCAAAAACAACCGCTGATATTTTCTATCTGAAAAGAGATTATTTTAGTTCACAAAAGTAGAAAACTTTTATCTAATTTGACCGACCTTGTAGGTCTTACCGTTTCTGAGATAGCAATAGTTGGGATCAGCTAAAAAAAGGACAGTATAAGCGGTACCTATTTTCAACTCAGTTCAAATAATCCATTGCGTTGTTCATATATTTACCACATGGTCGAGTTTCAAACCTTTTACGACCATTATTCTTATCTGAAAAATCTATAAATTATTTTAATTTTGATGTCTACTTTGATCATTCTATCGCAGTTTATTAAACACTTAAATCAAACCGTCCCTACAGAAGTTATATTTTTATTACAACTGGTTACCATGGCTACTATAAAGATGAATTACGATGATGTCCACTAATAAATATGAAATATAAAGAAATAGTTTACTTCAACAACACGAATAAATTACAATTATATTAATATTGACATCGACACCGACGTTGCAGGGTTCCAAACTAATTCGTATATAACTCGTTATTTCTTCTCTTGTTGACTCTTTAACATTGAATGGACATATTATATGCTCCTCATTATGCAGTTTGAAATATGGTGGATTTGGTTAGTCATCTATTTAGTTAACCTATTCAAAAGTTACGGCAAGTCATCATGAGACTACTAGGGGCATTATCGGTGATGTAAGCAAGGAAATGAAAAGAAGAAAATTATTATGTGATGGAAGAAAAATGTTACATTTTTAATTTTTAATCAATTTCTCATTCTTCCGAAGGAAGTAAGATTTCCATTTATCATACAGATATGGAAAACATGAGTGATATTCGTCTCAAAGTTTTATTTACAAAAAATCATTGGAATTATACTTTTCTCGGAACTTTCGGTTGACAATTTCTAAAAAACAGTAATTAATCTTTATGACAAACAGCATTTTCATGCTGAACCGAAAATTTTTGAAAATTCACGATTATTTTATATAAGTATTTCAATCAATCAATCAAAATATGCTTTATTACCCGTGATTTGAACATCTTATTGGCAAAGTCTAGTAAAGTAAAACATGTATATGGGACATTAAATTAACAAATACAAGCTATAAAATAAAGCTTAGAAACAAAAACAGCATATAGGGACAAAACAATATTAAGCCCAGCTGAACAGTAGTTTCGTTAATATTGATATTTTCGTAATTTTCAGGATTGAGAATTATGAAAATATTCATCTGAGAAAATGAATTATCAAAATGAAATTTCCACACATTCATCCCTTTCAAAGTATCTACACCTACGGTGTAGGTATTAGCCGGGGAAGTAGAAGGGCTGAAAAGTTCTTTGGCTAACTAACAGATGGCGTTTCTAGTATTGAATCCATCGATTTTTAGTTAACCCTGACCTTCAAAAAACACTTGTATACATTTCACAGCTGTCGAAACATTAGTTTGTGGGATAGAATATTTTGAGTGATGCAACTTCTACATTGTATAAATAAATGTTTGTAATGAGTGATTTTTTTGCTGGTATCTTTTTGGCAACACTGTTTTTGACAGATCACGCGTAAATCGTATCTTGTGTCATTGTCAAACCTATTCAGTTTGGTCTATAATTTAACCATGAATCGACTTACGAATGAACAATGCTTGCAAATTATTGAATTTTATTATCAAAATTTATGCTCGGTTGAGAAAGTGCATCGTGCACTTTTTCCAATTTATGGACAGTTTCGTCGGCCTACTGAGGGAGCTATTCAGAAGCTTGGGACTGAATTTCGAACCCAGTTTACATTATTGGACATTAAACCACCAACACGCAATATTGCGGCTGTATCCACCAGTGTTCGTGATGACCGTGAAATGTCGATTCGCCGCCGTTTGTAGCAATTGGGCATCTGTTACTCCACTACGTGGGAAATTTTGCGAAAGGATTTGGGTGTAAAACCTTATAAGATACAGCTGGTACAAGAATTGAAACCACACGACCTCCCACAACGTCCAACATTTGGTGAATGGGCGCTGACACAGTTGAAGGAAGATCCACATTTTTATAGAAAAATTATGTTCAGTGACGAAGCTCATTTCTGGTTGATTGGATACGTTAACAAGCAAAATTGCCGCATCTGGAGTGAAGACTAGCCACAAGCATTGCAAGAACTACAGTTGTATTTCGAAAAAGTCACTGTTTGGTGTGGATTATGGGTCGGTGGCATCATCGGGCCGTACTTCTTCAAAGACGACAATGGCCGGAACGTTACTGTGAATAGCGAGCGCTACCGTGTGATGATTGACGACTTTTTGTAGCCTAAAATGAAAGAATTGGACATGCCTGACATGCGGTTTCAACAAGACGGTGCCACATACCAAAGGGCACGCCAAATTTAGAGCCGCCTTCGGTGAACAGTTTATCTCACGTTTGGGGCCCGTCAATTGGCTGCCTAGATGGTGTGATTTAACGCCTTTGGATTATATCTTGTGGGGTTATATTAAGGCTCATGTCTACAGGTATAAACCAGCAACGACTGACGCTCTGGAAGCCAATATTGAAGCAATTATACGTGAAATACCGGTTCATATGTTACAGAGAGTGTGCCAAAATTGGACCTTGCGCATGAGCCATCTAAAGCGGAGTCGCGTTCAACAGTTGCATGAAATTATCTTCAAACATTAAATTATATTGATCGTTCTATCGATTACAATAAATATTTCATCAATTTTTTTAAATTTTTTGTGTTTTTTCGAAAATAAAATCCTATACCTCTAAAAAAATCAACCTAGTACCCTGCAGCACTAAAATATTGTCTTCTTAAAAATTATCCAGACTTACAATCCACACATTTGTGTTGCTCACCTACCAGCCGAAGATAGTCGCGGATCAAGTTCTCAGTAGATTCAGAGAATGTACCATGATTCGCCAACCTTGCACCTAAAACAATTTGTACATATCCTCTGTGATTTTTCAAGGACGAAATAAAAGCCCTACAGGAAAATCACATTGAATCGCTGGAGATTTGAATCATTTGGAAAAACGATCTCAGGAATTTTATTCCACATAAAGCCTGTTCTCCAAATGGAAGAGTTCTTGAAAACTCAAGTTCGAGGTGTACTGAATTGAACCTCAAAACGATGAGCAGCCACAGTCTGTCGCGTATTATTGATATGTACCGCTCTTGGTGGAATCAAATGTGCCAAGTCGTTTGAACACCTTCCGTGAAAGTATCTATGGAAGAAAGACAAATCTCCAATTTTTCTTCGATATTCCAGATTATCAAGGTTGCAAGTAATGTTCGTGTCTCCAATCAGGCAGATGGCTCTTTTCTGGATAGAATTCAGCAGCTTCATGGTATGCTTAGCCTTCATACATGTAAACAATACTCAAAAGAAGGCGTGATCTAATATTTATAAAGTACTGAAATTTGCTGGGATTTGTACAGTTTTCTGGTTCGGAACAGTGTTTCAAGCTTTTCAGGAGCAGGCTTTGCAATTCCAGCGACATGATTGTGCCAACACATATTGCTGTCCATTTTAACTCCCAACAAACCTATCGAAGCAGTGTAACGAATATTTCGTTACATTCATATATTCCAAATGTTATCTATAATACCAATAGTTTAATCTCCACAATTTCGACCATCTTTATACTCCGTAACCGGTATTATAGTCACTGCTGCCGGTAGCTGACATAACGCAAAAACCTAGTCGGTTCGTTTTCGACGGAAACGACAGAAATTCTCTCTTCCCTTCGAGTGTTT
>WOGR01011357.1:0-10585 GCA_015342045.1 Leptinotarsa lineolata | reverse complement strand
CCAAAGTCTGTTCCACCATCACTTTGGAGTACCCATTCCGTTGAAGATCATTTTTGATGATGCCTAGTTCTTTCTCCAGACCTTCCTTCGTATTGCAGAGTCCGAAAAGCACGGTCTACTAGAGTCTTGATGATTCCTCTTTTAGTCGATTGATGGTGGTTGGACTCGTGGTTCAGATACTGTCCCGGTCTGAGTGGGTTTTCGGTATACAGATGTTTCCCACTTAGTGTCGGTCCTCTTCACCGATACGTTTAAGAAAGGCAATTCGTTGTGGACTTCCTTCTCCATTGTGAAAGTAATGGAAGGTCTTACTTCATATTTTGTTCTTATATCGATGCAGCTGAGAATAGCTTAGGAAATTATCTTTACGCTCACCACTCGACATACAAATTTTCTGAGATGAATGTCCATTTTTCAAACTCAAACTCAGGCAATACCAATCGAGCAACCAGAAATGGATGAAACATGCTGGTTAAGTTTTCGTGAAAAAATTAAAATTCATTAATGAAATTTTGAGGTCTTGTGGCCTTAATGTCGATAATTCATTCTTCTCGTTTAAAATTTCCTCTCCGCTTTTCGGCTTATCAGCACTCGCGATTATTTTCGTTGTCGATTCCGCTTTAGCGAAGCTCCACCTCGCCATGAATGACTCAGTGTTCCTAATCGTCGCGATTGTTTGTTTACGTCGAACGCAGAATACTTCATCAGCGTTTTTATGGTTTTGTGGACGGGGCGGCAGAGAAAACGCTTCGCAAGCAAACAGACCAGCAACTGGCCGCCTGGCGGCGGTTGTTTTATTTGTCGACTTGGAAAAACCGCTGCCGGCAACGTCAAACAAAAAATGGATTTATCGACAATTAAACTATTTTACAATGGCGTTGTGCCAGTTATTCGGTACATTATCGGAGCAGATTTAGTTCGTCGTTTCACCGGCTGGAGCGATATGCGTGTTGTGGACGGTTTGATGTAGAGGGTATGAATTTATGATTTATTCTTGCGGTCGATCTGAGTTTTGTGTTCGGGCCTTATGCGAGAATGGAAAATATTTTCCTGTGTTGATCATAGATACTCTAACAGGGTATCATTAAACTTATAGCAAAGATGCCGACGACTGTTCAACTTTTCCAGTTCATTGGAAATCAGAATCACTGACTACATATTTTGATTCATCTTGAGTTTTTTCTTTTACTTGTGGGCCATCTGACTTGCCCATTTCTTCCAATTCTTCAAAAAACAATGCAGTCTTTCGCACTTATTGTACTAATTTACAGGATCTTTGAGCTGTGATGTAATGTATGAAGAAATAGATACTTCGGGGACACAGTTTGACAACGTGGCAAAGTCAGTATGTTTTAGATTTAGATGCTCTAGATAGAACGCATATCCTTTTGATCTGTTACAATAAATAACCTAAAAGATATAGTACGCGCCAACTAAGATGAGATTTTGATGCGCATTTGTACCTGCTTCAGAAAATAGCTATTGGTCACACAAACTAATGTCAATAGTACATTGGCGAAATATGACCTAAGTGGGCGGAGTGTTTTAATACAGAACGAATTTACGTTTCTGCGCTGACTCACCTTATTTGGCGCGTACTATATTAGCCTCTTGATTTCTCAACAGATCATATCAAAACAAAGAACATTACAGTTATATTGACATATTTTCCTGGTCGCAATTTTAATGACAACCCGTCTCTGTTTCTGTTATATTTCCTGTAGCTATGGTCACTGCTTTGTGGTCCTATTTTGTTCAGGTGCTCTCTAGCTGGATAGTGTCCAGTAAGTAGTCCTGTGCTTATTTTTAGCGGATTCCTACTTCGTAGAAGCAGCCCTTCAGTACTATGATCAATTCAATCTACAAGTAGCTTTTCTGAATTTATTTTCCACTATGCATTTAAGATACTGTAATAGATGATCACACTTGTCACTTTGGGAGAGAACTTTTTAGATTCACCTCTTTCTACTAGCACCTGTTGGTGAAATGCTTATATTCCACAGAAATATAAATTTCAATTCATATAAGATAATCCTGCTACACTAGACACTGGAAAAATCCTAATATCGTGAGCATTTATTGTATTTATTGAAACCATCGAAATATAGCTTTCTTTCGATATGAGATTGAAATTCACTTTAGCGCCTGCTCAACGATTTTATCGCCCGCCGGGCGATAAAGTAGTCCGCAGGCGCTAAAGTGCTACTTTACGCTCGCAAATCCGGGCGATAAAGTGCTACCGGTTGTGCATAAATGCATTTATGTATTCACCTCACAAAAGATTCGGCTACATTCATACATAGATGTCACAAAATCTCTTTATCGTATGCTAGTTTTTGAAATTTTCAAAGAATTGATGAACTTCATCCTGCTAAGAAATTCAATAATAATCGCCATAAAATGTAATTACGAGACAGACACTCTTGTATTCAATTCATTAGCCAGAAACAACAATATAATAAGTTTAACAGTCACTTGAAGATTTTAAAAACTGGCACGTAATATAAAGTGATTTTGTGACATGAATATATCAACTATCGACTATTTGATACATTCAAAAGTTTTTCTTGTTGTACTAATACGGTTTTTCAAACTACAATATACAAATTATAAATATTTTACGTAATTGTCGTTACAACAATCTGACCATTGGTCTCGCGGTTCACTTTTATTGATACAATTATTTTCAATTGTCATTTATTATGTATGACATCAGACTTGGTATTCTGTACTACGATTTAAGCCTAAGATGGGATTGCCCTCTTCAAACAATAATATTATAACACATGTGCACTGTTTTTAACCGTTGGCTACGAAGTTGAAGTTAAAACTTGGCGCTATCACTTACTTTCGGAGATACACCCACTCAAAATTTTAATGAGAGATTATTTTAGAAACTTTTTTTAATATTGTCACCAAATAATAAACAACTTTACGTGAAGCGCCATTATCATTTAGTTCATAATGTCATAAAAGCCTTATTTTGGTGCAGCATGTGATCTTGAAGAGTCATTTCACGAGTTTTTATAATCAGAAGTGACCTAAATTAGTTGCTTTTTCAACAGTTTTGAGTGGTCGTATCTCAAAAACTTCACATTCGTGATCAGCGGACAGAAAAAAGAAAGTCTGTCGAAATGACCTATTTTCGCCTACTTCTCTTTGACAATTTCGATTTCTCCTGTATACCCCAACAGCTGCATCGCATAACACGCCACTGGTGCATTATTTGTTAATTTCCGCTCTGTACCTTCGCCTTGTGACAAATGCCGGTCGTATTTCGGCGAACGCGACCTGCATTTTTATATTGTTTATAATAATAATATGCGCCATGGTCCGCCATGCTCCGAAGATTTGTGTAAATAGCAGCCGGACGCAGCGGTAAACTAAATCAAATAAAATGTTGTGGTTGTGGCATCGCTTCGTGAATAATACCGCTTCATGAATTTTTTCCTGCGAAGCAGGGAGTGTGCCCGGGGTATAAAGGTGATGAAAAAACATGATGATTCGATTGAAAAAAAAAATAGTTAACTGTTGTCGATACTAGCTTATTGGTGTACTGTCTTCAGATTTCAATGGGTTTTTTTACATAGGAGTTTTTAAGTAAACGGGAAGCCTATCCGAAACAATTCTGATATATTTCTGCAACTTACTGATGACGTGGAAAGCCCAATCCATTAACTTTTGTCTACAGAATTTAATATAGATGTTTTCACTTTGGCATGTTTTACGGATGGTTACTTCTCTATAGTTTTCCCAAAAACTGCATTAAGCTGATCCTTTTGCTATGGGTTCAAACAGAAAAAAGTCGAGTCACCAATTTTATCTGAGTAGTGTGAACGTTAGGTCTTATAAAAAATATTTCTGTATACAAGACGAATTTCAGGAACGGCGTTGACAATTACATTCAATTCTAGAATTTTCCATGTAATCAGGTTTCACAGCAGATAATTTGATTGATAATTTAATCAAAATTCTACAGTGAAAAAATCATTTGCAAAACGATAACGTGTTTGTTAATTGAAGTATTTTTTATGATACTGAAAATTGACAATGCTAGCTTCGTCCTAAAAATTGTCATATTTTAAAAGCATACTCAATTTCCGGGTAATATTATTCGAAGGCGTTTTTTCCTTTTCTCTTAAGACATCCATGTTTCATCCCCTACGCCTCTGCGAGCTCTTATCGTATCTGGCCGCCACGTTATTGTTCTGTTTTGCTATGTATTTATACAAGGGTTCTCGTGAATCGGTTTTTAGTCGCCAGGATCTATCCCTAACTACTTGCCGAGAGATATATGAACTCTTTTTCTCTTCCAGAGGAATCCAAGCCGGAATTTATTTCGTACGCGTCGAGCTGCTTTACTGGACTTTTTATTTTTTGTGAATCGCGTTTCTGCTGCGAGAATTTTTCGGAAGTATACGTTCTGCGAATTCGCTATGAGGAGATATACGATTTTTTGTGCAGTATGAGCGGTAGAGATTTATTTCGAAGATAGATTATTTATAGGTGGAATATAACACATGAGAATATAAATACTACCCACTTTGGTCAATCTGGTATTGAAATTTTATGAAGAGAAGTTCCAATGAATGCATTTTTAAACATATGGAGTCTAAGAGTTCAAAACAATGTCTTCGATATTTAAGAATGGACTAGATGTACCATGAAATGATTGAATAACCATTTAGGTACTATTAATGTTCGAAAAGTGTCAATATTTGTTAGGATTCAGAAAAAAAATATAACTGAAAAAACCTTTTCAGTTATATCTCAAATAATGAATAAACCCAATGACTCAATCGCTCCTTGCTGCTTAATAATAATCTCTCATCAGTCTTAAAGATAGAGCTCCAGTGTGTGAACAAAACTCAGTGAAGTTCGTTTGAGATCGGTTAATCTTAACATACGAACAATAATTGCCACATTAAAAAACAGCACACACAAGGCATATAAAAACACAGCATATAATTTGCTGTCGAGGGATAACTACACTATTTGAACAACAGGAAAATACTGAAGTGCCAATATACAATATTTGGCCTAAAAGATTTCGAATCACATAAGGATAATCACTTGAGTAAAGGTCCTCACAAGTAAAATTCTCGCAGAATTGCAAATGCTCTTTGATTTTTGGAATACTTGGATGATTAGTGAACATTTCTTCACATCAGCGAATGTCAGGTGACATTTCGTTCAGAAACTGTAATTTCCCCTACTTGGATATGCACATCTTTGGAATAGAGAGAACGTCACTCATTAAAAACAAAGTTGAAGAAAGCAAACCTACCGTGAAACGTTAACGTGCTGATAAGCCCATAAATGGCGAACGTGGCCACTTATATCATAATTATATCGACCATCTTCAAGAACAATTAACCGTTACCGAGACAATATTCAGCAGAAATTTCTCACTTTTACTTCGTCGCGAGAGGCCTAAGAGCGAGCAGCAATCTGCCCAACGATCCCCACAGGGGCCTTAAGCGTGATGACTGGGCCTTGCAGCCCACTCTTTTGTTTCATCCAAACTGATAGTCGCGTCAACGGAAACGTTGACAGCCATCGGAAAACTTCAAGAAAATCTTAGTTTTGGATATTGTTTTTCAAATTATTTGTTTTTTTATTTTAGAGCCTGAACAATGCACTTATGATACAACACCAGACGGCGCTGTTTCTATCTGTCATAGGTCTCTTCAGTGGTGCTAGGCTGAACCACGAATGCGCTGCTGGAGTCATCTGTCCTCAAAGTACCAGCCTGAGTAAGTACTTTTTTCCAACCCCATTCTCCCGGAAGTATTATAGTATTAATTTTCCGTTGTTGAACTCGCGAGTAAACTTTTTTTTTTTGCCTCACCTGTCGCAGGTAACTAATTTGTACGCTCTTATTCTCCGAAGCTAATGCAGTTTTGACACCATACATTGTGAGAATACTAATGATACATTACGGATCGACGCAGGTGGATTAGTTATGTTCTCTAGTCAACGAAAAAAAAGCTATTTTATATAAATAAATTCTGTAGCAACTGAAGTGATGATAAAACATTACCAGTAACGACTAAAAATACCAAAATTTATTGGATCTGTGAGCCGTGAATTTGAAATATGTAAGTTTAAAAAATTCAGTGAATAATCCTCAAACTTTTTTGTTGGGTCCAGTTTTAAAAAATATCAAACCACTAAATCTAAATATTTACGAATAAAAAATTTTTCGATTCTGCCCGCGAATGCTGTAAGGAGCTCACCACGCGACCGGGCCATGCGGGTCACGTGTCCTTGACGCAAATTGGTGACGCTCGCTTAGCCATGGAACTGGGCGATACGATGGTGTAGCAATGGTGTAGTTTTCGTAGAGATCTCTATTTTCTTGAGAATGTTACTCGCTAATACTGTAGCTTTCCAAACATAATCCAAACATAATATTAAACATACATTATTTTCTCTTCATGATATTGGTTTAGGTATCATATTGCAAAAAAGGGGGGGCAATGCAGAGGCCGCAATTTTTTGCTTCATATTTTTGCACTTTGTATTGATCATGTTCCTCAAGTGAAGTACTGTTAGAAGCAACAAACAGTATTTAACTATCAGGATTGAATAATTTTATTGTAAAATAACATTACTGATTCGACTATAACCTACTCTCTTTCCTCTTCACGCTGTTGCCCCGCGGCTTCTGGGCCATTTGAATGTGTCCCGAGCCGGCGGGCTTGAACTTAACCGTTGCTGGAACTTTGTTTCGTTCTTTTGTTTCTGCGAGATGTACTTTTCGCCGAGTTTACTGGATACTGGATATTAATTATAACGGCCAACTAGATAATGTAAACTGCTTTGCCATCGCGCGATTGTTTAAAATGAAATTGAGTCGGCCGGGGAATTAGCGAGTCGCTTTTGTTTCTTTTCGTTTTGTTTTGTTTTTTTTTTGACAACGCTTGCTGTGATGTTAACGTGGTAATTAGGGAGCGTTTGGTATGTTTAATTGCCGTCTAGGGAAAGTTGCTCGGCGTATTTTACTGTGAAATCTATTCCGGGAGTCCTTTAAGACGTGGTTATGTTTTACGATGCAATCAAAGTTCTGGAAGAAATTAGTAATGGGAGAAGACACTTATTTCTAGAATGAATGCCACCACCTCTAGAACAGACAAGACATTGATGAAATTTCAACAATTTTTTTCTCGAAATCGGCACAGATGTGAAGTCACAAGCACTAGAATATCCTATTAATAATCCTATATCAGTTTGAAGATCTCTTCAAATAATACAATCAAATCGAAACAAAAACCGCACTTCACAAATACAAAAATTACGATTATATTATATGGTTTCGAATATAAAGTTCACAAAAAATAAAATAAAGGAAAGCTTGATGGTCATAAAATTGTCAACATTGTTGTTACTTAGTGTATTTTTCACTTTTCGACAGTACATGTCTATAATCTTCCATTTCATGAAAGATGAAATTTTCAGTAACTTATTCTGTACTACTTTGATTGCTCTCTTCAGCTGTCCCATAATTTATACAACAATGGAATGATCTGGCATATTTCTAGCTTCGTTCACTGTTCCCTAGGGTAAGATCCATCGTCACTGCCATTACATTCAGGGAATGTACTTCGTCTTTTTATTTTACCATCGAACTCATCTTCCGAATGCTGCACTGCCTGAAAAACATACGCGACACTTCTATAGACTAACATAAGCTGAGGGTTCTTACTTTTTAACGATCCTAAATACGGGAGTTTATAATCAAATCAATTTTGAAAACCTTCCCAAACAGATTCACAACGTGAATCGAAAAACAATGTCACCATCAACTTTTCTTTTTCTGTACGCCATTTTCCCATGGTTAATCAATTTTAAAAACTTAATAGTTGAAATTTATTGATACCGAAAAAACCGTTTATTTTGGGCGATGCATGCATGAATTATAATATCTATCATCTGTAAAATAAATTTGGTCTTGTGGTTTGAATAATCTCCAATTAGTTCCAGAACAAATTGTCTTTTGAGAAGACGACCCTTATTTATTGTTGAGAATCATTAAAAAATTGTAGTGTAGCTAATATTACCCGTGACATATTGAAAAAATATTTGATGTTTTCGATTATCTATCTTTCTTACATTAAAATGCGATACCACAGTGAAAATTGCCTCACACTGGTACATTATTTTTATTACTCAACAGAGCTCAACCGAAAAAACGGTTGAACGGGAATTTTGGAACCTTTCTGCCCAAAACAATTTTAAAAAATAGTTCTCTTCAATCAAAATGAATGAGTCATCAAATTCTATACAAATCTTACACAATACAAGTAATATGTTGAATATGTTGTTATTTTTATAATTCTTGGTTTACTTTATGATATTTGAGTATGTTGCAATCATTTCCAGTTGTATTTGAAAGAAATATATTATGTTTTGATTTCCAAATGAAGAATTTTATTTTTCAATTAAGGCACATTACAAGGAAGAAAACGAAGCAAATTTTTCAATACTGATCCTTATTTTATTGGAATAACGGGTAGAAACAAGACATAAGAAAGAACTAAGTACTACACAGTCTGATGTTTTTCAATAAAATATGTATAGTACCCTCCGTAATTGCAAAAACTGTTTTCCTTTCCATTAATTTCAATGCAGTAAAAGTATTATCATTCTCGAAATAGTCTACCTTTTAGCAAAATATTTAGTTCATCAATATCATCTACAGATGAGACATCTTCTCATTATTCTTCCCAACTTTGTGGACCCAACATTTTGCAAAAGTTTATCGTTTTCTTTGTTACTGAAGAAGCCACCTTATATTCACCGAAATATTTTGTTTATAATAAA
The DNA here is from genome assembly GCA_015342045.1 of Leptinotarsa lineolata. NCBI lineage: Eukaryota > Metazoa > Arthropoda > Insecta > Coleoptera > Chrysomelidae > Leptinotarsa > Leptinotarsa lineolata. The sequence goes on along the minus strand of WOGR01011357.1, from coordinate 1,759 downwards.
TGGTGATCAAAATTTTCACTGGTTACGTTGAATTTGTGCAGTTTTGTTCTGTATTAGGTATAATGAATGCAAAAACAGCCCGTTCCGTTGCTCGTTTGAGGTGAGTAGTAGTAGTAGCAGCTGAGTCCAGTTTTGAAAAAACTCTCATTGATTGCTGAGGAATACTCAAATAGCGAAATTGCAATTTATTCTCATTTCATATGGATCTCAGTACATTGCAATTGTGATCACTAGATAAGAAAGTTGCCAGCTTGCAATGAAACTATAAATAAATTCTATTTCACTCGCTCAGTCAGCAGCTGGTCCAAGGAATTCAAAAACAAATCATGGAACGTATCACTTAAATTATGCAACATGTTTGGTTTTATTATGCCAACGTTCATTTAATTACAGTTTGATCGAACTGAATGTACGATGAATTAAAAGCTATTGGATTCAAGCGGTGTATTTTTAGATCGCGAAACTAACAGGATTTCTTTCGAGCCAGGAGATAATTAAAACAAGAAAATGTACCGTTTTGAATGGGTCGGAAAATGTTGGATCGTTAAAAATGCGTGAAGCCCCGAAAAAGGTCGTAACGTGGTGTTATTTTCACTTAATTACCACTAATTATTATGTTACTTTTCGCTTGGGTTCTCTTACCCGTTGATGGGAATTGATAGTAGAACACATTAAAAAAGTGTAGAATTTTTATCAGCCGGATTTCAAAGCAAGGTAGCACGAAATAGATACAGATGTATAGTCGAACCGATGTAAGGGTGGATATAAGGGTTGATTGAGGGGAAGATTAATTTTAAATTAGTTGTTGGCAACAACAAACTTCTACTGAATGAAAATTAGACTATTATACTTTTCCGGCTGTTGCTGAGGTGAATATATAAATCTCAATTGACAAGTACTGGAAAATATGTTCGTCTGATCAGTTATTATCTGACTAGTCGATTTTAAACTGATAAGTTTGTTGTCATCTTGCTTAAAAAAATCTTCAGTGTTCAGATATTTCTATTTGAATGGCCCCCAACGTGGGGCACGCTCTTTTGATCAGTGTTTCAATGTGCTGTGTTTATAAGACTTTCAGTGTTGTTTTGATTTTTTGGACGATACACATACATGTATATTGTTACATTTTTTCATGCATGTAATTTTACATCTATGAAATCACTTTCTTCTGTATGAAAAGATTTGTTATCATGGATATTATTTAGAAAGATTTCGTAGACTCTAAAGTTAAGATTTGATTAAGTCTTTCTCAGAATCCATTTTTCCACCGAACCCTTCATATATTATGGAAAATAGAAAATTTCGGTATTGAGTTAATGATGCCTGGACTATCTAGATCAAATTGTATTGATAAAAATGGAATCTGATTCATATTTGATATTCAGCACAATGATGAGGAAATCTTCTGTAGATATCTTTGGCCACTTTACCTTGATATTTTTATTAGTTGAATGTTTGGTACTTCCAATACTTTGAAATAAGTAATATCACCACAAATTTTTATAACTGATATTATCTCGACTTACATACTTCAGACAAGGGGTAAGTTATCAGTTCCACACCGTCAGCGACCATGGAGATCCTTCTAGAACTACCTCCTCTCCACATTTTTCTGAAGAGAGAGGCTAGATGGACTGTATAGACTTGTGCACATCGCCAATTGCACAAAGTAATCTAATACAGAGTTCACTAGACTGCTGGCTGACACTAGAAGTCACAGCATCCTGAGAATGACCTCTGACTTTATGCCTCCAACTGT
>WOGR01011356.1:0-10585 GCA_015342045.1 Leptinotarsa lineolata | reverse complement strand
AATGAACTTGTTGGTCTATTTCTCCTCTAGACTACCACGTCACTCATAATCCAGAAAAAATGTAGAGTTTGCACTGTCCTCTCAATACCCTTTGTGTGAAACAGAATATGTAATGAACAGCAAAAAATATTGAATATTTGTATATTTAATATTTATAATTTAAGGGTGGATTCATGCTTCAGTTTCAAGTTTGAAGTTTTATGACATGAATTTTCGATTACAAGAAATGAAGTACTATTGAAGAACTCATGACTTGCCTAATTGATGAAATTTAGCGAATTGAATTTCATTCAGCTGTCCATCTCTCTCCATAATAACTAACGTTCTTTATAGATAAGTCCTAAGGGTACATTTAGGCCACTCCTAAATCGTAAGAAGTTTATCAATAATTTTAAGTGAGAACATTCATGCACCAGCACAAATATTTTCTTATATATAAATATATATAAACTCATAATGTGTATATGCACGAGTTGTGGATTTTTAGTAGTTACAAATGAGAAATATGAATTCTCAATACATACAACTCAAGACTGGTGCATGAATCTAACTCAAGTTTTAAGTAGTAAAAGTTGAAGTTGACAAGTTTTCGTAATGTCTGAAGATTTAGAAAACTTAGGTCCCCAATAAAAATCAATGATGCAACACCTTGTGACTCATTACTTATAACACTTTCGACCTAATGGAAACTGGTGCATGAATTCACCTTGAGACTCCTAACTCAAATCAAAATGTTTGAATTCACCCAACATAAAGAGTTTGACAACTCACTTAGTAAATGTAAATTTATCATACCTATCAAATAGAGTTATATTCAGTGGGTTTCGAGGATTTGTAATGGTCCTAGCTAGTAACGCTGCACTATCTGTAGGGCACAATAACTTCAACTGCTTCACCCTTATTATTAACTCTCTTTGTTTTTGTTTTGTTTGTATAAACCGCAGGTATTCAAAGAAAAAAGCCATTGCCCCAACAAACAAACACAAACCTATGAGACCACCAACAGATTGAGAGGAAAATCCTTTAAATAATAGATGTTCTACTTTTGTTCCCCACCAAAACGAGTCTTCCATTTTTTAAAAATAATTCAAATTGTCTTGAAGTTCAAACAGATAAACAGTATCATGTCATCAATAAGTCATTAATGAGACAGAAAACAAAAACATCTGAAAGTTATCTGACACACACACTGACTTGTTATATGAACCCAGGATAAGCATGTTATATAAATATGTAACATATGAAACTAAAACAATTATTAACATATGTTAGGCGTATACTGGTTATATGAATCGTGTTTGTTCGTAGCTCGGATTTTTTTCAACAGTGTTAAAAGTATGGCTAAATATCCATTAGTAAATTATTACAATAAAGAAAAACAAATACATTTCCAATCCACTTTTAAAATAATATAGAGATAAATCCAAAAAAGTCAATGCTTGCATCCAACAGCTTCCAGAAGTTAAAGCTGCTTCACCACTGCTGCTGAATAATGTAGACGCTGAATTCACCGGCTGAATAAAATTAAAGCGCTTTTTTCTTCGCTTAATGATTACGCTTATAGTTGATTTTGCCTATATGAATCAATTAGCAATAAAATATGGAAACCGGCAAATTATTAGAGAAGAGCATATTGAAATCACAAATCAATAGAAAAAAATATAGGAGGCTGTTGGACACAAGCAGTGCTTGCGTTCACTAACCTCCAGAGGCATAAAAGGTGAGTTCGTAAATTCATCGATGGGTCCACCAATTAGTCTGATTGACTCATGTATTAGTCTATTCCAAATGTTAACGCGTTTCTATTGATTGTATCAGAATGTTTCTTTTAAATTTAAGAACTCGTGACGTCATTGGAAGAATATGGGTTTCCCCTTATCTCTGGCATTGTCTATTTAAGAACTCGTGACGTCATTGGAAGAATATGGGTTTCCCCTTACCTCTGGCATTGTCTATAAATCCTTAGACAATGCCTCTGATATCTGTGTTAAATCGGCTCTATTCGTAAACCTTTCTATAAACGAACCTTGATGGTACCTACATACTAATTCCAATATGGGTAATAAAAACAGTATAACTGAAGACGAAACAAACGAATAATGCTAGTGTTGCAACTTGTTAGATTTTTTAATCATTTAATTTGTTGATTATTTTATTTTTTCACCTCGAATTTGTTATTAAAACAGGACTGTTTTGAAGTTATTTTGGAGAAGCCATCAAAATTTTATTAGACTAAGATACAGACTTCTTGGCAATTCCTGAAAGGAAAATAAGTAGAGTCTCAAGCGGCCCTATAAAATTGTAAACGTATGCGACAGAAAAAAATGTCTCGAGTAGATTTCTTTCTTGTTGTCTCTTTTTATCAGAACCTACTTTACATGAAACAAAATTGGGTTGGAAATGTATTACCCCTTGTGACTTCAAATGATTCTTTATCTCATTTGGTGTTTGAAAATAGACGTGGTAATTATTCGGATACTGAAATCACCCTTTTTTTAACTTTTATTGAGCTTCTGTATTTTTGGTAGCTGATCATGAATTCGAAGTTAAAACGTGACATTTCGGTCTATTTGGGAAGAAACCGTCATCCTAATGTCAAAAAATCGACTGCCAGCATTTCAGATCAAACATTATGAACCTTTCCCATTGCCGCTTCTATTTTATTCATAAAAATGTTTCATTTTTTCAAAATTGTATCGTTTTAACAAACTACTCATAATGCGCGTGTATTGAACTAACCTTAAGAAAACGAAAATTGAGAGTATCATTATCGGAAAATGATATCATACTTTCGTCGCAAATGTGAGCTCAAGAAAGATAGCTCACATTACATAAATCATATATAAATGTGGCAACTTCGCGTGTAGCGAAGTAACTATTGCAAACAAACTGCATTGAAAAAATGATTTTCTAGCGATTCAATGTTTTATGACAGTAGTTGTTTCTAAAGGCATTTTTTTCGTGTGATTTATTGTTCATATAAAATTAGTCATTTGGAAAATTTCTTTCGTATGTGTATGAAAGCAATTTCTATGAATCGATAAACACATCTTACCGAAGGTTTATTTTTTACTCGATTGCTTTCTTCTTCTGATATTTTTTGTAATGATAGGGAGAAGTAAAAAGTCAAAAAGCTGTTTTCCCAAAAATTAATCTCTTCAAAAAAATAAACCCCTTTCAATATATTATCCCATCTTTCTTGATCTATCTTTCTCTAATGTAGGTATCAAATAGCGATAAGACAATGGGATGATAGGGCCGATCCAATAGTTTTAATGTCTATGCTACTTATGGTTTGTTGATGGCTAGATGGTTTGTTATTGTTATATGTTAATTTTGAATATGCAGAAACATTTTCAAATCACAAATGTAAAATAGATTTGACATTGTTTATTTCTGAAATGGCTTTGTATGACAATAAATATTGGCTCTTATCTCATATTAGAAATTCATTCATATCTACTGATGACACAGGTAAGTTATAAATTAATTGATATTATTTCAATATTGTATATTTCAATGAAATTTTTTTTCTGTATTTGGCACGGCGTACCATATAGCACTAATTCTATGTGCCATAGAAAATTATTTCCTCTTTTATTGGTTGTGTCTGAGGTAATCACCCAAGTATTTATTTCAAAAGAGGAGCACAAAATGTTCAAAATCGTAATGAAAGAGCCTGAAATGAGTCTAAAATTATTGCAAGTTCAAATTTCCCAAAAAGTGAAGGATTTCGATTTTGTTCTTCTAACTTAGCGGTAAAGCTAGCAGAACCAACTAATCAGAAAAAAACAACATAGAAAATCGGTGATAGGGGGCAATAGGAGCCTAAAATGAACCTGGAATTATGACTCAGTCTGATCCAACAAAATTATTTTTTCTGTGGTTGGGTTCTGCTAGCTTAACGTCAAGCTAGGAGAACATGTGTCTATTTAGAGACTCAAAATCATTTTTCCAAATTTGGTAAAAAAAGTTTTTTACACACACAGTGTGTTGCATGTTAAAAGAAACAGCATTCACTTTATGTATATAAATTTATGAATCATTTTTTAATATTTCTACATAGGTATGTGTGAATTAGTTATGGTAGGGGAAAGTAAGGATGTGAAACAACATCTGAAATGTGCAGAACCCTACCCAGAACCAGATGAAAGTGAAGACGAGGAAGATGATTTTGAGTCCTATGAAATGGACTTCAATATCCGGGACAGGTCCAATACTGTTTCACAGATAGAGAAAATAGAACTTGCGAGGAAAAAGGCATCAAAAATCAGACACATTAAATGGGAAAAAAGTGAAAATGTTAATAACGATGATATTTTTGTGAAAAAAGACATTTCACAATCGACTGAATCAAAAAAACAAAGTTCAATGTTGACCACTTTATTGAAGAGTCATTCTGAAGTCCCAAAAAATCCCTACATGGAATTTGCTAAGTTTGATGGAAGTGGACAAGTTAATATTCCAACAAAGAAGTATAAGATTTTTTTGACAATGTTACCTCCTCAACAGCGAAACTATCCCATACACATTTGCTGTATTGCTTCTGCCAAAGTTCTAGAACTCATTGGACTCACCTTGCTGAAATACAGGTAAAAATTCAAATCATTATTATTTAAAAAGACTTTTCTGAAATATCAGTTATACAGAAATATGCTATATCACATGCTATTAGATTTATTAAGTTATCTCGACCAAAATTTTATTCTATTCACCAGCTACAAGCGACTTTGTATGTATAGAAATGTCAGCAGCTATTATCTTTACGTGTAATGAAAATTGTCCCATGGTTGGTGTAATGAACATCTGGCTACACAATAAGCAAACGTCCCAATTGCCTCAACAATCGAGATGATTCACAAATATTACCTTACTCATCTAGGTAATTACTGCCATCCTGCATATCTCGCAACATCACACACCTCGCTTCTGCCAGTCACACCCCTGTTCCCAGTCACAAGTCACACCCTACTCGCGTTTTTTATAATATCAAACAATATCTATGAATGAAACATGCAATATTTTGTAGTTATAAATGTAATCATAAACATGTAATCATTTTCCATAGACAATTAAATTCAAATCTATTCTATACTAATATAAATGTGAAAGTTTGTGAGGATGTATGAATGTTTATGGCTCTTTTACGCCTAAACGACTGAACGGATTTAGATGAAACTTCACATAAATACAGCTTATACATCAGAATAACATGGGCTCCAATTTATAGAGGTTTTGTGTAATTTTGGTCATAATATAACGATAAGTAATAATTAGTTCGTAAAAATTCTTGCTCCCTGAGAGCTATCTTGGCGTGCGCTACCTATACCGTTGGAGATACATGAAGATAATCTACTGTAAGATTGGTTATTTTAAATAGTTGTAAATAAGTGTCCGCGATAGCACGTATCTGCCTCTAATATGGTAGACACTATATGCAAAATACTGAGCCATAAATACAATTAAATTGGATACTTTTTTTACAATGCACATTTTAGAATATGCGTCAAATTTTTATTAAAATTGATACAATTATCGTTTCAGGTATTTAATATAGATAGATAAACTTTGTCTTTTAGACTAAGTAATTTGGACAAATCGTTTGAATGTTATCGCGATAAGATTAATTTGACGCAACGCAGTAAGCCATTAGGCGTCGCGTCTACTGTAAGACGACGGGAACGATGCGCGTGGGTAGAGGGGCGATCTAAGCAACGAAGCCGAGAATGCGACCCGAACGCGGGCAGACGTCGTTGACGGTTGTGTTAGTTTTGCGAAATTTCTTTATAGGTATCATAATTCGATTCTCGAAGCTATTTATTACTTAGTGCAGTTGACATATTTTTCAGTTACTGTATTTTTAAAGTAAAAAAGTGTGTACTTATTGATTGACTGACACTCTTATATTAACGTACAGCCGAAGCTACTGGACCGAGAATCTTGAAATATGCAGGTAGGTTCTTTGTATACCGCAAATAAGCATCAAGAAAAAGAATCAGGAATTTCCACCCCCAACGGAGAAAAATGGGGGTTCAAATGGGTTTTGAAGTTGGAAACCTGAAGTTTTGGGTTAATGAAAAAATATTGTAACTATTTGTTAAAAAAGGTCTGTCACGAAACTTAATGTGACAAACTAAATTCTACGCGGGCGAAGCCGCGGGCAGTAACTAGTACCTGATAATTTTATATCAATTTTTAAATCCTGAATCTGCTAATTCATTGACTGTTAGGCGGAACGACGTTCGCCGGGTCCGCTAATCACATATATAATGAAAATATTATGTGTAAGCTCATTAGTGTTATGCAAAGTAGGTATTACGTTACTGTATAAAATCTTTCTGTCAGAAAATGATGTCGTTCTTGAAACTCCTTACGTTTTGGTCATTTGTAAAAGTTTTCTCAGCTTGTGAGACCATGACAGGGACATTTGATCACCTCTTATTAAGCAGTATTATGACGGCTTCTTCAAACAATATTATTACTTTTTATAACTGAGTGAAATAGATTTTTATTTTTAGTCATAATCATGGAATTTCGAATCTGAAGCCTGCTGCACGTTATGGATTATACATTACAGAGGAAGATGGTGAAGTGGATAGAGATTTTCCTTGTCTCGATCTTAAGGAGCCAATTTCAAAATTTGGCTTTACATGCCTAGGACTCGTTGAACACAGTGATATTACCAAATCCGTAAGTTTTCCAGAAGAAAGCCATAACTCTTCCAATGAAAATCTGGGAAGGACTCGACTAATCTCGGATAAGGCTAAGGTCGAAGAGACTAAGCAGATGGAAAATGATATGCAAGCAGTGAGTAAAAACTGAAATATAAGGTTTGTTTGAAAAAAATGTAGGGATTTGTGGAAAAAGCATTGCCGGCTTTTGCACCATGATAATGCACCTGTTCACATTTCATTCTTGGCCAAAAACACTATTGTTTCGATGGCTCAACCTCCATATTCGCCAGACGTGACTCCGTGTAACTTGTTCCTATTTCCAAAAAAGAACCTTAAAGGGCCGTCATTTTACAAATATAAATGACATTAAAAACGCATCGAGAAGTGTTTCGAGGGTTGAAAGAAGTGCTAGCACAATTGCATGATATTAATAGGGACTATTTTGAAGGCAACAACATTGATGTAGTGTAGACGAATATTTAAAAAAAAAAAGAAAATTTCTGTGATTTTATGAATATACCTCGTAATCTCTAACATGTAGATCTGGAATTCAACTCTTGAGATTATATTTTAGCTCTAGATATTCATATTCGAGGTTTTTCACAAATTAAATGATGGGAATAATAATTATTTTATCTAGTTTTGATTTTTGTTATCACCAATTTTCTCGATAATGACGATATTGTTTTATTTTTCAACATTCTAAAAGTTATGGGAATAGTTCGTCTGAACATAGAGATGATTATGGAAGCTCTTAGTTATTTCCAATCTACAATATTTATCTTGCATTTGCCATTCTTAATCCTTATGTCCAGTTTATTCTTGTTTCGAAAACATTAGTGCTTATTACTTTAATAACACTTTTCGGATATTTCACTGGTTTACTCCATTTGCTGTCTCTGTCATAACCAACTCAAAACTTACTACTCTATGCAGGGTTACAAATCTGATGAAGTGATAATCGTACATTCCAAATTAAATAGTTGTACATTTCAAAAGATTATCATACATCTTGAATAAAATTTTTTACTGATATTTTTTTAGTTGCAATTTTTATATTACAATTGCTTTTTGATATAGGTTGAAGAACACAACAAACTGATGGAAGCACCTTTATATCGTTCATTTGAAGCAGTTATGATTAATAAAGTCAAACCCAGAGTTGAGGTTAATATTGGAGTAAGTGGCGAAAGAATAGAAATTGATCCAGTTCCACAGAAAGGTGCAAAATTGTTACCCTTCAAGCCTAAAGCAATCAGCCATTCGATAGAAACTATTGCCAGTTGTGAAGTCACTGATATTAAATCCGATAAGTCATATTTCAGAATTGTGTACAGTACCACTAACAGCGGACATCCTATAGGACAACGTGAAAGTGGAAATTCAAGTAGCGGTAAGTAGACAAATGAACTGGAAAGTTTCTCAAAAACATTTTTCACATTGATGACTAGCTCATCGTCGAAGGATTCATTATGCTTGTTTTTTCAATTAACATATGATATTGAACCGAATTTTACCCGTATGATGTATAACAGTGTTTAACATTTGTTTGGCCTGCTGCCATAAAAAATGATAAAAATATAGGTAGAGTTGGCTACTTTGTAAAATCGCATAACAGTTTCCAAAAATATTATTTTGAAATTTCCACTGAACGTATCTATGCATCTATCAGATTAGCGATTTGCCTTCATAATGTAATCAAAAAGTTGCCTGTATTATATGATAGAATATCCGATACTTGATGAAAAACCATTATAACGTATATTATAAAAAACACACTTCGATGTTGAATTTCCACTTGGAAGTTTACAAAACCGTGACACGTGTTTCGCTGTACAATACCGTATTGTGACGCCCAAAGATGCTATTGTATAGAGAAACGTGTGTCGTTGTTTTGTAAACTTTCAAGTCAAAATCTAACAGACTGTATTTTTTGAATATCCTATTTTTCAGTACTGCCTTTGCAAAAAATGTTTTTTTTTCTAGCTTCAAGTAACTCTTCTTCAATACAAAGTTCATCTAACTTCAAACATTATGATTTTGAGAGTGATCACAGCACCACAAAGCATATAGTCAAGAAGATCAAACTTATTTTAGATCTGAAATCCAGCTTCCTGAGGAACGAGTATCTTTCATCAAAAGGGAAAAAATCAAATAGAAGGAAAAATTTCAACATTATGAAGTGATCTATATGTACCTGTATATGTATTTATTTTTTGTTGATTTTTCGCTATTTATTAAAAATATACCAGTATTATTCAATTTATGTTGTTTTTTTCTTCAGTATTGATGGTCACAGGTAACTGTGTGAATTTTTTTTTCAAAGGTCGAGAAGATGTGATTGACGCCGCTCTCCCCAGCACATCAACTACCGATGAAAATGTGAAATTGAAGAAAATCTTTTAGAAGAATCGTCGAATCACGATTAGAGAAGTTGCTGAGGATGTCGGCATATCGGTTTGCTCATGCCATGCAATTTTTTCGTAAATTTTGGGCATGAAACGTGTGGCAGCGAAGTTCGTTCCAAAATTGCCGAATTTTTACCAAAAAAACCGTCGCATGAGCATCGCCCGGGAATTGTTGAATGACTTCAACAGCGATCAAGATTTGTTTAAAAAATTTCTAACTGGTGACGAACCATGGTTATGACATAGAAACCAAAAAAAGCACGCAAAGTTCGATAAACAAAACCAAATTTGTTTGAATAAATATGAATTATTTTATTATTTTGTGAAAACTTCAACAGTATTATGCCATTAGGTTTAATTTTGCGAAAATAAAATTGGTCCAGAAACTATTTGCAATGAACAATAAGAATGTGTCTGTAGAATTTTTTTATTTTCAAGAGATTGGTGGATAGCAGATGGAACAACAAATTCAATGGAAACCTAATTCGTTTCATATAATGTATTTTGTTAGTTGTCAAGTTTTCCTTCCACTCAAATATAATATTTATTTTTATTTATCCTGTGCAAATATATGAAATTGATTTTTTGGGAAAGAATCAAATTAATTGTCATCACTGAATGCGAAACCAATCACAATACCTATATTTCCATTTAAAAAATTACCCATTGTCACTCTGTCGAATTTAGGGTGACAATTGGTAATTTATTAGCATATGCTTAGAAATATTAGCAAATGTTACAAATAAAAGTTTATGGTTTGCAAAATAATGAATTAGTTTATAGGTGTTAGAAGCATTTCTGATTCTGAAAATGACAGTGATACATTATAAAGGTATATAGATTTATTTAAACAAACTCTTTTTTATAAAATTATAATGGTGTATTAGGGTTGGAAACGGAATATTGCTGACAAATTCGAAAAAAATCAGTTTCTTTCTGCTTCAGGTCCTTGATGAAGGCATGATCTGGGTTGGCATCTTTCAGTTGAGATAAGAATCTGTTGGCAATCTGTAAAAAGATTCAAAAACTTAAATATGATGAAAAGAAATAAGGAACAATTATATCACACTAGACTGTAGATTAGAGTTAGAAAAAGTTGAACTATCACCACAAATCCAAACTTATTTATATCTTATGACTAGGTTATATTCAAGTACAGAAATGTCTAGGCAGATCTGAACTTTGTTGAAAAAAAAAATGATATTCTGATATTGCTTTTATACACACCTCAGGTGTTTTTCCCATATGCCTCTGAAGAACAATCATATTCACTAAAGTGTCAGGATAGTTAGCATCTTTATCCAGAGCCTCTTGTAAAGCCGCTTCTGCTTCCTCATATTTAGCCTGACCAATAAAAGTAACTGCCTGACCATTGAGTAAAAGTGGTGTTGATCCATATTTATCAATAAGCTCCTGATAAATATAGTAAGCATCTTGTAGTTTGTCACCTCCCTAAACAAAGAAAAAATTCACTGCCCCCTCAGTTTATTTTGTTTCTAGAAA
>WOGR01011355.1:0-10586 GCA_015342045.1 Leptinotarsa lineolata | reverse complement strand
GAAAGGATGGGTCAAGTGAAAGTACTCGAAAGACACATAAATAGTCATCTCTCGGAGGAATTAGTCCAGTCATCACCCGAAGACGATTGTAGATACTGACAATCGAAACGTCGTGAAGTAACGTGGTTTGAAATCACTCAACTTTTAATTATATTAATTTATTTTTGTTTTATTCATTCAATTTTTTTTCACTCGTATTTTATTTCACTGTGAATTCTTTCCAGGTTTTTTGCCTAATATATTTGCCATTTTTTAGCTATTCTTTCAAATTTCAACTGTATTGTTCATTTCAGGGATTTCAAATCATTTTATATAATTTTAGACAATGGAAGTCCAAACTGATAATCTTTCTGAATGTTCACCTAAAAAAAATAATTCCAATTGTACAATTTTTTTCAAAAACTTTACATCACATCTGGTTATAAAACTGTAATAATATAGAAATCATTCATTCTGTTAGTAGTTAAATTTTTGCCAAACAGAAATTTAATATTCTGCAATATTTTGAAGCACCTCTTTCAGAGGATATCATTTGCAATTCATTTTGTGACATGGTACTTCTGACTCAAACAACATTATTGTTTCCATGATGCTTTGTAATAAATTTTCAATGAATGTGGAGCGCACTGAATGATGAACGTTTTAATGGATTCATCTATGTAACATATGTGTGTACCTGATAGCCCACATTTCTAATTTCAGGTGGGTGCGAGAAGTTATCGAAAATCATTTTCCATGAAATTTGTATTGTTTCTCTCTCTGATATATCCGCCAGAGTTGAAATTTATCGAGTCCCAAGCACACTGCTGTTTATGTCGGATCATTCATACTTTGGCACTAACGTTCTATGCTGGAACGCGAATAAATGTCAGGAATTAACTCTCACAAATAGATTCCAAATGTCTGACGGTGACAAAGAAGTGTGTTTACTAAGATTCCAACTTGACAACAAAATAAATTGGAATGGACATTCGACATCGTTATGTAAAAAGCCCTCAAGATGTCGCTACGCATTGAGAGGACTAAGGATTTTTACCTTCCATCTGTATTCTTGAAGCAATATTGTTTGTACATAAAAATGAAAATGAATATGATAGTAGCTCCAGGATTCACAATTATGACACAAATGCAGCCAAACACAGCCAAACAAACGGAGTTTTATCCTATGAAAAATTCTCTCTGAAGAATAAATGCGAACTTGAGAGAATCCGGTCTCTGAAAAATAAATGCGAACTTGAGAGAATCCGGTCTCTGGCTTGCCTCGTTGTGTAATACCTAGCGAAAGCTATGTATATTAATATATATTCCAATTTCGGGAAGAGACAGATTCCTTCGATTTTGAATTAAACGTTGGTCCTGTGACTCATACAATGTAACGTTATGGCAAAAACCGAAGAGTGTTTATATAAACAAAACTCATCGGCGTGTTTTGAAAAGATGCTCAGTGAGATATATTTGTCACGTAGATAAAGTCACCCAGGATGGACATATCTACTGACGTTTTGTGAGCTCAGCGAAATAAGTTCTCTGGTAACCCCCGTCTCACGTGGGGACGCTTACAAAAAACATTTTGAGAGACGGAGGGACGAGGCACACGTGATTTTCTTCCTGGCTTTTTGAAAGGCAGAGAGCTGGGAGAGCCACGAAGGAAATCGGTCACGAGAGCCTGTCACCATCCCTCAGCCTTCGAGGCTGAGGATGGTGGCCAAAATAGGAAAGATAATTTTTTTAGGCGCGTGGTGTGGAATTTGAGGGAAATTTGAAATGAAAGTGTTCGTGTTGAAGACACACTGGATCAACGGAACCTAGAGGTTAGCCATGAACCACCAAAGATACATTATGTAAAGGTTTTTTTTTTGTTGATATACTAATCAGTGTATATTGAGTAGGATAGTTCACATATCATTTCCTCTGATTTCACTTTCTATTTGCAAAGAGGTTATATATTGTTCGGTTCCTAGTATGGGCTGTTTAGGTAGACTTCAGATTTCAATAAGAAAAGGAAGCAAATCCAAGGTTATATACCATTCTTCCTGAAGTAAAAGTAAAACTGGAAGTATTTTGTACTATGCATAGCGCAGTCAAATTAGCGGCAATTTCTTTGTTTTTCGTTCTGAAATTGTTGTTGTTCGTTCCGTTAACCAGCTGACGAACGTCAACCCTTAGAATTCGAAACTTGTGCGAGCAATGGATTAACGAGGCATTACCTTTTAACCGTGCTTTTACCGATTACCCAGCACGGTGGCCCGAAGGGAATCGAATCCCGGTCTTCCACTTGAAAGGCGGATGTGCTAACCCATACACTACCGTGACCACTATTTTCTTTCATTTGAGAGAATTAATTTTTTTCTTAATATTTTACACGTTGCTTTTGTTTGTTTGTCTATGGAGTCGTTGTTTAACTCATTAGGTATACTTTCATTTTCTCTTGGACTGAGAAAAATATCATCCCCGTAGAGTAAGATGATGTTAAGAAACCAAAAGCAGATTAGAGACTTCTTAGCCAATCTATCGAGAAGAGATTAACAAGCGACAACGTTCTGGAACCACATAATGAGAGATAACTATAAGTAGGTAAGTATACCAAAAGATAAGATTTCAAAAAGACCGGCCTTCGTGCGATCGACACGAACCCTACAGCTTTTCGGAATTGACAAACATCCAAAATTTGAGAAATTTGCATCTAGTGACAGCCGCTGCTGAATTAATTTAAAAAAAGTGAAACGAGCAATTATTAGACTGTTACTGTTGATCCAGTAGAGTCTACGTTATTACACTGGTGACAGCTAGGGGAATTTAATATATCGTAAGTCCCGCATTGAAAGTAAGAAAAATAACAGTGTAAAACCAAAGTTATAACAGTAGCACAACCTCGTAAATTCTATCTCGTTTTTTTTATTTGGTTCATTTTATTAGGAATACTCGAGCAGTCAGATATTGCTTTCTGTCTACACGTTAATTTGCCTTCGCTATCTGTCTGGAATTTTTTTAGAAGGACTAGTCCTCTTTATTGAATGAAATTACTGTATTTTGTTACATATTGCCCTTAATATATATTGACAATTCATCAAATATTATCATTTTACTATTGAAAATTTTTTGGATGAGCTGTCAATTTTGTTTTTTCGATATATTTTTCTCTTGAGGTAAAATTATTGATTAGTATCAAACTATTATTTTCTTTCCCGTTGCAAAATATTACATTTGAAACATTCATTGCATTACGACTTTGACTTTTTTATGTAATTGAATTTCTATTGGAATTCTTGTTCAGTAAAATTCAGAATATAGCATTCAGGTTCTGAGGATATTCTTTCTTGACCCATTATTGTAACAACTTTTTCTGATATATTCAATATGCCCAATGCAATAGCTGTATTTGTTGTTAACGTATCTAAACTGTTTTTATTGGTTATTTTTGGTGCGTATTTTGGGCCTTTGGAAATTGTTGAAATTTCTTCTTTCTTAAATTCTATTTTGGTTATGGATAAAAGTGGTAAGAAATATTTCGTTTCTAATTTTTCATCTGAATATCATTTCAAAGTTCCTGCACCTAAATTTTTACTTTCTAGGAATCATTTCATTTGACAAACGAAATCATCAAGAATAAAATTATTGCTCATTTTATCAATGACGTCAACTGTCAGTATTTAAATTCAATGTGAATCTCCACGTCTGTAGAGCTTTCCAGATGTGCTTGTCCATCTCCATAAAAATTGTAATGATTCTGGCAAGGGCTCAAATATTCCAATATTTCAAAATAAATATCGATTTCATATCTGATTGATGAAATACCACGGCTAATTTTCAATACAGTACTGATTCCAGGGCGAAATTTGTTTCCAAAACTGTTATCTATTAGACACCGGCCTCGCACCCAACTTCACGTAAGCACAGCGATACCGAACTTTCTTAATATATTTTCCTCATTCCAACGAAGCAATATTCTCCATGCTCATATCTTTCAGCAGGTATAGTCAGCAATATATTTTTATCAGCACAGGTAAAATTGGTATGTTTCTACTAAGGCTGTATTCGTAAAACCAACCTGAAGTCTATACCTCCAGAGAATCCAGCGGATTGTATATACTGAGCTATAAATTCCCTCGGAATATCATGCATTTAGGACACGTACAATTTTCTGTTTTCATAAATATAAAAGCGCAGTAAAGTGTTGGTTGTGAGAGGTATAATACACCCGTGCTTTTACGATTTTCACTGAAAGTTGTTAGAATCCTTGATGGCTTTGTTATTGTTACTGCTGTTTCAAATCTTGTATTTGAATTGAGTTTCACTTGAATGCTGAGGCACAACTTGAAATTATCTTCGAATATCAGATAGTTCAAAGTTGGAAATTCTAGTAAAAGCCAAGCTATATCTAACATAACAACAATAAAGTGAATAGGATAAGTCTGATTCAGTACTGTTATTACACTTCAGTGATTCAATACTTTCAAGTTTTGAAAGTAATGAATGGAGATGACGACTCCTCTCACGAAGACGCCATCTGTGTGGTTGACAGAAAGTTCAAACTGCTAATTAGAGATGAAACGGATAGTGGTTTGGCCGGATACCGGACATTCGGCAAGCAACGAGGCTAGAGCGCCGAATATTCGCATTACATGACGCAATCAGTTCGATTTTAAATTTGAATATAAGCGTTTCAAATCCTTATGAGAGGATCCAAACTATCTAATTGCTACCTTTTTGGACCCAAGGTTCAAATCAGACTATTTAGGACTTATTGAAACTGAAAAAGCCCGACAGTAAATCCTAAGAGAGTATGTAAGAAAGTCTTACGACGAATCTTCTTCTGACAGTAACAGATCATCGCCGTATTCAATACCTGCTAATCAAAGGAAAGAATATGAAACTAGATCCAACTTCACACATGAAGCTCATGACACTTTTTGGGAATGTTTCAGTGAAGTGGCAAAGTATAATGGTAGTGCTAGTGAATGTCGCTATCCACAAAATCCAATTGCTAACGAGATCGACTTTTTCTTAAAGATATCTCGAATCGATCGCAATCACGACCCATACATTTGGAAGTCAGTTAACTCGAATCAGTACCCGCAGTTGTTAAGGTTTGCTACATTTATCTTTCAGCACCTGGCAGTAGCGTTTACAGCGAAAGGCTATTTTCAGAAGCTGGTCTGGTATATGAAGCGAAGCGGATTCGTCTCTTGCCAACAAATGAGAAAAGTTTAGTATTCATTCACCACAATTTGAGTATTAAACTAATTAATAAAACAAAAACTTTTGATATTATTGAAATAAACGGTATTTATAACTTATTGTGTATGATTTTCCTTGTTTGAAATAATGAGATTTTCATTGATTTTACTATCCGGTATCCAGCCGGATATTGGCTCATTATACGGTATTCGACCGGATAGTAAAAATAAGGCCGAATAGGCCCGGATACCGGATAGTAACCGAATAGTCGTTTCATCTCTACTGCTAATATTGTATCGGCTGATAGGTCAGAACTATAATTTGTGATCTCCAGTGAAGAAGCAATCGGCATTGAAGTCGTCAGATTCCTGTTCTAGACAATAAATGAATGTTGATATGGTTCCTATCACCAAAGAGCAACTGCCTATTTCACAACTGATATCACACATACAATGTGTTGAAAAATGCATAAATTCATCAGGAAGGTGAATTCATGTTGTATGTATATTGTCGACGCATTCCTTGGGAACCCTTATTGGAATATGAACATTCCATTTTCATGGCTCACATTTCTGCGCCTCAGGGAGCAGTGCAAGTTTGTTCGAATAAGATTGAATAGTTTCCGAAGTATGGATTAATATGCATAAATATAACGTCCTGGCTTATTGGTCTGACCTGTCAAAGAGAAAACAACCCAAACTACTAGTCAAATTCTAGTGTATCTAAGGAAAAAATCACAGTGGCCTGACGGTACAAATTCGCGGAAAAACTAAAAAACCAGTATCAAATTGTCAGGCAAGCCAATACGAGCTAACTCAATAAAGTAACACAATATTATTGAATATATTTTTGTGAATAGACGAAATTAGGAAACCAAACGAAATCAAGGGTAGGTAAGAAACAAATCGTGGGCCAGCATTTTTTTGACTCCATGATTCTGCTGGCAGCTACCTCTACCTCTAATCTACTTTCGTTTTGTTCAAAGTAGACGAAATTAACAAACGAAACGAAATGAAAAGTAGCTCAAAAATCGTGGGCCTGCAGTTTTTTGAGTTCGGTGCCAGCACTCAAAGAAAGGATATAAATTGAGGACTCGATGACTCTGCTGGCAGCTACCTCTACTTCTGATCTATTGTCGTACTGTTTGACAATTTCGACTCGATAAGTTGAAACAATGTAAAAAACATTTTTTATTGATTATTTCAAGTATATTTTATGAAAAATTCAGCAAAAATTCAAACCTGAAATTTCTCCATCATCTATCAAATCTTATCTTGGAATGGAGTGAAATGAAAATTATCATCAAAGAAGCTCATGGAAAATTTAGAAAACTCTAAGAATACTCATGTATTCTTTTCTTTTAGCATTTTAGCAGGTATACGATATAGTAAACGAATAAATATTTCGTTTATATAGGTGAGTGGAATAAGAAAAATTCAAATAACATTGTGATAATTGGAAATACTTCTAAATATCTTTTACTCACATATGCAGGCATGTAAGGCGTACACATACTCGAACCATTCCACCCTTTCGTAACTGTGTCGTCAGTGTTACACCAAGTTTCGTCCAAATAGAAAATTTGCCGTTGTTATTGTCTATGTTTAGTTATTTGTTCTAAGTATTTGTTAGGCAATTCCACTATTCTTTAGCTTTCCATAACTGCTCAATTCTAATTTCTTTATCCAATTCTGAGTTTTGTCACAGCAGCTCACGTTATGGCCGGAAGTAATCAATTTCTTCCTTATGATTTCAGTTGTAGAAATCTCATTGCTTTTGTAACAGTCGTATATTGTTTTTTTTCAATGATTTTATTAGATGAATATCTAAAGATTTTGGTAATCCTATATCACATCGGGTCATGCGTTCAAAAGGTTTGTTTTCGACTATTTTACGCACAGTTGAGAAAGGAGTTTCGGTCAAATCTGATGCTGCATGTAATAGTTTATTTTCCTAGAAACCAAACTTGAGATGTACATTCTTATATACATTTAACCATTCTCTCTGTGTTTCAATATTTAAATGCATCTGAATCTCATTCACTGGTATCTGTTTTCCGCATCGTTCACCATCGCTATTGGAATCACTACACTAGAAAAAGTCTACAATGTTATTACACTCGTTATTACTATTAGTACCTATCCAAATACGCCACATTTTGAACAGATAACAGAAATTTCAAGTAAGTATAACTGCACCAATATCGAATTCCAACCTTGAATTCGCGATCAGTTCCTGAACTGAACATTGATGATACGACGACAATACCCATCCTGGCATTCCTGATTTCTATTCGTCACTGTAATATGACTTCAAATTCAATTTTATGACTCTTCAGCTAATCATAAAACTCGGTTAGTAACAATTATTATCCAATACGAAAGGTCAATTCTTCAGTCAGTCCACGTGGACTAGTTTGCAGGCGGTTCATTTCCATGTATTGGGTTTTTTGGCCTTTGACAGTGCCGACAACTTTAAGTGAGCGCAATATCGTTCACTTCGACTTTAATAATTTTGAATGGCTCCGTGGAAATGAATCGTACCTGGTTGCCATTACTAAAAAGAGAGGTTGAAACGGAAATATGAACCTTAACTGAACTGAACTCCCAAGAAACATCCAGTGTGTATGTTTTAATGAGGACTGTCTCGTGTGACATCTAAACATTTCATACTTTTGAATTGTGTCAGAAGAAATTAGAGCTAACACAGTTTGGGGCAAGATTTTCATAGTGGATTTCAAGTTTTGGAAACGAAAAAGGATTGTTGTCCGAAACTTCAACCACTTAAGGAAGTTAATTAGTGATATTCAATAATATTTCTTCAATTTGGATGCGAAATTATGAATACGACATGTAACTGACTAATTGGACTTTTAAGTAGTTTATATTATGCAGTAACTTTTCTTCAACTTTGTTGCACTTCAATAGATTTTTTATAGATTCAGCTTTAATTTTTTTCAGACTGTGAAAAGTTACTAACCCAATAAATAGTGAATAGTGATTAAATGGAACAATTTCTTTATACAATTTTTACTAATTAGAATTCAGTGTTGAAGTACTGGTTTGCAAATAGATTTCGAATCGTTTCTTCATGAACCCATGAATATATGTCATTATTAAAAGCTATAGAACGATATCAATCGAATACAAACACATCACCATTCTATATTTGAATAGAATAGTTCTGACACATTTTCGTTCTTTGTATACTAACAACCACTGTGAAGGAAATCAATTTTCGTTTTCAATTGAATGTGTCCTCTCCTGGCATAGATTTTATCGTGTTTGATACCGTAACCTAGGTTCAATCGAGCGTCTCATCAGACACGTAGAATGGAACCAAATCATTTACCCCATTCATTTTCGTTGGTTTCGACGTTCCGACAATACTGAAATCGATCAACTTGTCAGATAGTGATTTATATACTCTGAAACTTCACAGAGTTCCATTTCACTCCACTGGGTGTTCACTTCCACATAGTCAAGGTCAGTTCCATACGGACACAACATATTTTGATAGAAGACAGAACGGAAAAAACGTACAATTTATTGTTTCTCCTGTAGACAATTTTATCGTTTACGAACATATGACACACCGTAACTTTGATTCGATATAATCGAAAGCGGAGAAAATTCAAAACGCAGACACGCGTTTCTGCAAACACTGTCCTTAAAACATATTCCTGAGAATATCTTATTGTAACAACTTTCGACACATCTTTCTTGATGGATTTTATCAAACTCTCTCATGAAACACCCATAAAAGGAGCTAATGGCGGGTTAAAAACTACTTAAAATTTTCCAGCGTACAAAATTCTTTTATTCTATATTGGTCATATGAAAAACATGAATGAAACCATCTGTGTTCAGGTCGTGTGGAATCTCTAAGTGAATTGTTCGTGTCACCATACAAGTGAATATCATCCCATATCGCTTCTCGCGATTTCTCTTGACAGAAGCTAAAAGAGGTCCAAAATAGTCAACTCTGGTTTTTAGAAAAATTTTCACTGTCCGTTCTATTCTACATGTTGGAAGCTGTCTCACAATATGAGGTTTAGGCAAAGATTTCCTGTTCTTACGCTTTTGGCAGTTTGCCCTTACGTACGCCTGAATATTCCTTCTGTATGTCACTGCGCATCGGCCCCAGGCAGCGCAGGCATACAGGATTATTGGTAGTAGTATGGTCTTTATCATCAGCAACTTCAGTTTCAGTCCCATGTTGCTTTTTCGACCTACTATTGGTAATAGGTTTTGTCGGGCAGATCTCGCCATTCCTATTCTCTCCCGTACATGAGACTTGAAAGTTAATATTTTGTCTAGGGTGACTCCCAGGTATTTAGCTCCATTGGTCCACGGAATCTCTTGTCCACTGAAGGTGACGTTTCCTTCCTGGTGTACCAGCCTCCGGGTGAACAGTATCGCCTTTGTCAGGGTTTATTGTGATCTTCCACAGATTGGCCCATTCCTTTAATCTATCTGCCTGTTGCTGCAAGTATCTAGTGACGTACGCTTGGCTTGTTGATCTCGCTAGCAGAGTTGTGTTGTCCGCGTATAGCGCCAACTTGTTGAAGTTGTTCTACGGCTTGGGCACATCTGCTGTGCCCAAGCCAAGAAGAGGTGTGACGAAAGCACTGCGCCTCGTGGGGCCCCTGCTTCCAGTAGTCGCATAATTGAGAGTTCTAGAAAAGACTCAATCAATCCCACCATTTGTTTCGTGTAGCCAAAATTGCTCATTTTGGCCAGAAGTCCGTCATGCCAAACTCTGTCGATCGCCTTGGAGACGTCTAAGAGAATCGCTCCGGTGTTGTATCCTTTGCCGAGGGTGAAGCCTTTCGTCGCAAAGTCTACTACCCTCAGGACTTGAAGCTCTGTCGGATATTCTGATTTGAAACCGAACTGTTCATCTGGTAGGATTCCTAGTTCGCTGATTTGGTGCTCTAGTCTTTTCAGGATGACACGTTCCACCACTTTACTTAAGGAAGGGGTTGAGCTGATAGGTGATTCTTCTTTGGCTTCGTGATGTGGATAACCATTGCCTCCTTGAACGGGTACGAGAAATGTTGCAGTCTGAGTATAGCGTTGATGATGTTGGTTATAGCTGATACACCCTTACGCGGTTGGACTTTAGTGTCTGGTATATTATTTGGTCCGGGCCTGGGGCTTTCCGAGTAGCTAGACGTCTTATGATGTCTTTCACTTCCTCGGGAGATGTTGGGGCCCGGAGTTGTGCGTTTTCCCTTCTCTGTCTTCGTACCGTTGCTTCCACTTGTGTCTCTATTTTTTCTACCTCTCTGCACTATCTTTCGAGGTTGTCAGTGAATGTTTCAGTACGGTATAGCCAAGTTCAAGGCTAGACAATACTTGTATACCAAAAAAACGAGAATGCAAAAAGTCTTCAACAAACGGTCA
>WOGR01011354.1:0-10586 GCA_015342045.1 Leptinotarsa lineolata | reverse complement strand
AATCTAAACACGCAATATGTGGACGTGTATATGAGAGATATGAGAGAACACGCAGAAAGGATCGCATAACAATCCTGCACTACGTGATCTACATATCTACACGATTTGTTGAACAGGGACGACCCCAGATTCCGAGAAGGGAACAAACACAGACAGCTCACTAAGTAAAACCAACAACCACCCCCGCAAGTCGCCGTCAGGCGACCACGGTAAGTACAGAGAATACCTGATCACTTTTTTTTCAGCAGTTCACCGTGCAACAGTCGACCGCGATTCTCTTTCAGGATTCACCGAGGAGCTTTCGATAGAGACTCCACCATCAATAGCCGCCGGTTAGTTTTTGGGGGCCCCATGCTTAAATCAGTTAGGAAAGCCATGATAAAAGCAAATAACAGATCGGAAAGTAAAGGCACCTAAAGGCTGACTTTCGACCAAAAGAGGTCACATGTCAATCTTGATGAAGTGCCCAGCAGCGGAATTGAGGACCGCTCCAGGAGAAGCGGCGGTGGATGGAATGGTGTATTAGGTTTTCCCTGCAAAATTTATTTTAAGAGGCGAAGCTTTTACTTCAGAGCAATCAACCCGGAAGGGGGCATGAGGGGTGCCTGAAATGTATGTCTGTTAACCCATGCAATATGTTGAAATATTGAATAATCACAAAAGCTACGAACGGGATAATAGCGACCAAAAGAATGTGAAACATCTTCTGATAGAGGCGGCGAAGACCAGCTAATTTCAACTTGAAAAAACAAACAATGTTGATATGTATAAAAAATAATAATTTTTCGTGATAATATATGCTTATTCGTGATTCTATGATTGACTATCCATTACAAAAGAAATAAAAAAATCAAAAATGCTCGAAACACACTTTTTTGCAAAAGGCCTGGACCAATACATTTTCGCAAGGCCTGCTGAGACTTCGAGGTATAATCTTCGTCTTCGGAGTCAACGCACACATCACTGATGATATCTGCCTCAATAGCAGACAAAGTAATTCGTATTTCACGTTCCATTCGACTATGGCACACCAGCGCGGATTCTCTTATTTTTAATTATGATTCCGGAGGAGGAAGCCCATGTTTATAGACTCCGGTCTTTCAATTGAAATAATATCTTTCGAAGGAGAAAACTGTTCCCTAAGAGATCATCAACCAACAGATCTACGATGAAAAAACTACAGAATTGCAGGATTTTCATTGAATTTGAAGAAATTATCATTTGATAAGATTACAGAAAACTTGTGCGATCGCATATGATTTTCTGATTAGACATAATTCGCATTCTATCCTTTGCTTTGATTTTTCATTCACTAGGTTGTGACTTGTTCAAAAAAATGAGCAGCTGAACAAATCACAATTTATTCATTAATGGAGAATGCGGAATAGTATTCGAGACGTGAGGATTCTGACAATTCCCAATTTTTCCATATCAAAAATGATTGTTTGAAATGTTTTTCTTCTTTTTCTTCTTATGAGCAATCATTTATTTATATGTCTCCGAAAACTATACACCATGAACCAAATTGAATGGCACACCGAACAAAAAAGATACAGGTGGATCGGGATTGAAGTGAAAGTTGTGCTCAGTTTTATTACCAATAATATATGATTTACACCATAAAACTGTTTCATAATCAAGTATGTATTCGCAATGAAACAAATAAAGAAAAATCAGATATTTTTGAAGTTCAAGAAAATCATCAGTCAAATCTGCACTCAATAATTCTCTTGTACATTTCTTTAAAATACTACTAGGAAGTCATTTCAGTTTCAATATTTTTCAAATATACATTTTGACATCCACAGAAAGCATTACAATGAAAATTCAAATTTGATAAAAGTACTGAATTATGCCATTTCATTCATTGAAAGTTTCTTCATATTAAAATGTTGAAAAATAACATACTAAGTGCCTAACATTTTCTAACAACTGTAATGTTTCTTCTATAATAAATTAGTTTAGAAATATTTTATTCTTTATCCAGAGTTTCTTTAGGATTATGAATTTTGGTTGGGAAATTTCAAATTTTTCATAACTCTATTATTGAGCAGTCGTCCAATTTTTTTCCCTTTGCCGCCTCCTGTGCTAATCTCTGGTACCGTTGTATGACATTGCTTCAGAGATAGCTGGCATATGGCTCGGAGGGAAAACGTTAATAGCGCCGTGCAAAGGTTCTCCCTCGCACGACAGTTCGGGGACTCCAGGCTGGTGTGTGCAAGTCCTGTATACCCCAGCAAAACCCCTCCTTCTTCTTTGACACTCAATGAGGTATATTTTTTCCCTTACTATGCTCTAGCTGGTCTTTCTTTCTTTTCATTGTTCTCGATTATGTGACTTGATACTAGATTTGTCAACATGTTATTGGCAGTGGAAAGTCTTCCTGTTTTCGTTTGAAATATGTCCCGTGAAGTTTACCATCTTGGGCATACAAAAAGCGTATGTTCTGCATCATCTTCCTGAAACACCCATGTCTAGATAGGGCTTGGATCAAGTAGTAGTCTACCTCCCCATACGGTCTATCAATCCATACACGTATATCAGAAATCAAAGAGTAGATCCATCTTTCATGTCTGCCATTGTTTCAGATAGTCTGCCATCTGTCAATGAGGAGAGTTTTTGCTCTTTGTTCATCTACTCCACTGTATTTGTCCAGTCGTTTATAAATAAGAAGTTTCACTGGGGGATATCACCCCAGCCCCTTCTGCGAAAATCGTTCTATAGGCGGAACATATTCATTCTAATCGATATTATTCGTTGAACACTCTGCAATTTCGAGGCCAGTTTTGAGTTTTCTGTCGCTGTGTACCACGCTAATGCTGCATAAAGTAGTTTAGAGAGAGTCGCACTCATTAATAATCTTCTTTTCGCCGCTATAGGTCCTTGCACATTTGGCATAATCTTCGTTAGAGCGGCTACGGTCTTTTCTACTTTCTGGCATGCTTTGTTTACAAGCTCCACGAACGTTAGTTTCTTATCCAACCAGACCCTCAGACACTTCACTGCTTTCTTTGGAAGCACCTCGATGCCTTGCACTTTGAATTTTATAGTTGGGTCTCACAAGGTACATTTCTTTTGAGGTTTCTCGTATAATCTCTCCTCTTTTTTATACAATTCTTACGTTATTGAGAGATTTTCTCATTCCACCAGTGGAGAGGTCTTCGGTTTTGGACATTTCTTCTTCTGGGCATTGTTTTGTCATATATAGATTTGAGGGTGTTTGAGAGTGCTTCTGCTGATGTTGCTTCGGTTTTTTGATTCGCAAATTTTCTGGAGTTTTTCCCTATCGAGTTTTCGGACTTACCATCCTTCATTTCTGAGTGTTTTTTCTATGAATGTTTGTTTCCTACCTACTAGTTCAAATACTATGTAGTTTTGATCGCTAAGTGACTCGGAGTCACTTATTTCCTAGTTCACTATCCCTGTTTGGATGCCAGCTGTGGCTAAGGTAAAGTCGTCCAAAATATCTATATGCTAGAGTTTTAATGATAATTTTTTCATTTCAATCTTCACTTATTATTTTCGTATTTCAACAGATAGATAGATTGATAGATATATTTATTAAAGCTTCCAATTTAAACAATTGATAAAACTCAACTCATAAAAATGATCATCGATAATACAAAATGTCACTTAATAATAATATAAATAAAATCACATGGTAAAGGTGAATAAAATGAAAGTATAAAAAATTTTAGAAACCAATAAGTTAAAATACCACAGATATAGATTAATGAGTAAAATGTAATATGTAATATTGAAGTTATATAAATTCGATACAGACTGAAAATGGTTATTTTTCCATGAATTCTTGTAATGAATATGGCTCAATGTGACACAACAGATCGAAAACACATTTTTTAAAAGTATGTCTTGTCCGATCTTCTTTGATAATCGTAATGCGGCCCATGCTCTGTGTTTTTCAGTCTATGTTTAGGAACAATATAATTGGATTTCTGTGTGATGGAATACTCATGTCTTCATTTGTCATCTTCAAAATTTGATTTGTTCTCGTTTACAAAAAGTACATAAACATAAAAAGTGGCCACTTTTTTAATGGGATTGTATTGGTAACTTTTGAAATATCAGAGTTAGAAGGTCGGTCAAATGGAAAAAAAGTTGCATTCGTAGAAGCATCGTCAAGTAGGTTGAACAAATCGAGAATATCAGAGCCGGTTATTAATATATCATAAGAAAAGTAAATTCTGTCATTTTGATTTTTCTTTTTTTCTCACGTTATTTCAAATATTATCGGAAAATGTTGCGGACATTTTTTATTCGATTGTAAATTTTCCTCAACTTGATGTAATCAGATTCTGTATTCAACGTTTCGTACTCTCTTGGCCACCCTCGGCCTCTTTTTTTAATACGGACCTGCATATTTTACGATACTTTTCGAAATATCGTTCAACGCTAAATTCAACATCATATCAAACAATGTCATACAAAGTTTACTTTCAGGTGATTTTGGCCCTTATCCGAATTTCTGTGATTCGGATCTGTATAACATTTACCTTTAACAACATGCAATATATTTCGATAAGAAAATCAACTCACTTATCTTAAACTGAATGGATTTCATCAGAATCAAAGGAAGAAACAAGTAATAATTATTTATATATTTCCAAAGAGGAGAAAAACTTAATTCATAATAATTAAACGAACATATCACTCATTTGAAAGAAAAATCAAATGATTATTCGAAAGTAAATAAAAATAATTCAAGAAAGTGTTCGAAATTTCTACCATTTTGTAAAATGCACTTTGCGGTTCTGAAAGTCAAACTTCTTATACATTTGCTTATTTCATCCCCTTGAATACCTTCCAATGCATTCTCAATCTTCTCGCGAAGAATATCTGCTGTCAGGTTTGCAGTATCATAATTTTCATTTCTGAGATATCCCCACAAATAAAAATCCAGCGGATTCAAATTCGGCGATCTGGCAGGCCATGCTATTGGACCTCTTGTTCTAATCCATGAATCGGTAAATGTTCGATTTAGATAATCTGTGACTATTCTTGAGTTTTGTGAACCACATCCATCTTGTTGAAACCATGGATTATTACGCCGATACCGTATAGAAAGATCATCCATCATTTCTTCTATAATCTCTACATATTCTGCTCCGGTTAGGTGGCCGTCAACAAAATAGGGTCTTAGTAATTTATAATTCAACAAACCGCACTATATGTTCAAAGAAAAACGATATTGATGTCTATAACTTCATGAATTAAGTGAGGATTTTTTGTGGCATAAAAATGTTTGTTCCTTCGATTGAACATGCCAGAATTTGTGAATGTCGTTTCGTCTCCCCAAATGATATTGTTCGCAAAATTGTTGTTATTCCGCACCTTCCATTGAAACCAATTACAAAATTGCAACCTTCTTTCAGGATCATTACGATATTATTTTTGCACGGTATTTATAGTTTTTTGGTATTTATAGTCATGGTATACATGTCTCTTGACTATTTTATTGAGAACACTTTTTGATAAATTGCATTCACTGACCATAGTTCTCGATCCTATTCCTGGATTCATTCGAATTCGGGCCAGAACATTGATGTCATTGATAGGCTCGTTTCGTCTTACATAAGGAACTCTAGGTTTAATGAATGTGCAAGTAACGTTGTAGACAAACGTCGAAACATTTCAATATTTAATGTTGTTCTTTCAGGATATAATTCATCGTACCTCTGTTGTGCTTTGAACGAGTTCCTATCTAATTTTACATAAACTTCGTACATATCTCTCTTTTCTTCATTTTCGTATCTTACTATATCGAATAATTTTGATTGAAATTACACAGAAAAGACTTTAATGACAAGAAATTCTTGTGGCACAATAATGAACGAAGTGACAAATAATATGACATTTTGTTATGTTCTTTTTTATCCATGGCCTACTACTTGAAAATAATACATTCAATAAACCTAGTAAACCTAGAGTTTATTGAATGTAAAAAAGATCGAGAACTGTGGCCAAATGAATACAATTTATCAATAAATGCTGTTAATGAAATAGTCAAGAAATGCGAATACAATGATTTTAAATTTGAATACCAAGCCTTGAAAAAATTATATCATAATGAACTTGAAAACAAAGTTCGATTCTGTAATTTAATTCAACGAAACAAATGACAAATCCAACAATAGTCACTCTTCGCGAGAAGATTAAGAATGCATTGGAAGGTATTCAAGGAGACGAAATAAGCAAATGTATAAAAAGTTTGAGTTTCAGAACCGTAAAGTCCATTTAACAAAATGGTGGGCATTTTCAAGACTTACTTCATTCATTTTCATTTACTTTCGAATAATCATTTGATTTTTCCTCTTTTGAAATATTTAAATAATTATTAATTGTTTCTTGCTTTGATTCTGTTACGTTCCATTCAGTTAAAGATGGATGAGTTGATTTTCTTATCGAAATGTATTGCATGTTGTTAATTAAACTAAAGGTAAATTGAATACAGATCCGAACCAAAGAAATTTGGATGATGGTGAAAATCACCTGAAAATCGACTTTAAAGGACATTGTATGATAAATCTTCGAATTCAGAGTGAACAGATATTTCGAAAAGTGTCATAAAATATGCAGGTCCGTATTGAAAAAAATTAGGTTGAGGGGACCAGAAAGTATGAAACGTTGGATTCGAAATCTGATTACGTCAAATTGATGAGAATTACCTATTGAATGAAATATATCTGTAACATTTTTTGATAATCTTTCAATTAACGTTGGAAAAATCAAAATGACAAAATTTACTTTTCTTATGATATCTCAATAACCGGTCCTGATATTCTTGATTCGTTTGAACCACTTGACAGTACTTCTATGAATGCAACTTTTTTTACCATTTGAGCGACCTTCTAACTCTTATGGTTTAAAAGTTACTAATACAATCCCATTAAAAAAGTGGCCACCCTGTATATAGGCCAGACTGGCCGCAGTTTCAACCAGAGATTCGAGGAAAATTTGAGAAGTTACAGATTGAATAAACGAGATTTCAAAATTTCACACAAATTCGAAAATCATATACATTCAACTAAAAAGCCTGAAATTATATACAGGCCGTTTCTTTTATCATGTGGTAATATTGCTATATTCTAATCCGTAACAGATACGTAACAAAAATGCTATTTTTCGTTTTTTTTCGAATGGAATGGTTATTTCGGAGAGTATAAAAAATTGGGAAAGGAAAATGGTATTGTATTCGAAGTGTACTATGAAGATGTTATAATAAATATTTGATAAAACGTTTCTTGTCAACATGGCCACCATCAACTCTTTTTTAAATATGGACCTTTCTTTTTTATTACAGATATTGACAAAGCGATAAATTTCCAATTCAAGGGTATATCACATTTGATATTTTTATAGCGTTTCATTTGAAATAACTACTATCATCAGTGACAACAATTTTAAATTACGGTCCTGTCGTTACTTCTTTTGTAAATTATTTAGATTTCTTCAAAGTATGATTTAGACAACCCAATAAATTCGACAGATAGGTACCCTAAAATTCGTACTTTTTCGTTTTGTAAATTTTTGTATTGGCCGTAATCCTTCTTTCAAGGCTTATTTCTCCCTAATCAATTATGATTCGTAATATTTTTATAACTCTCAATCCTAGAAGTAACGAAAATATCAGTTTTTGGTAAGAATTCGATTGTAGTATGTTTTGGTATGATCAAATAGCATCTCAATTCATTTACCATCTTGAACGCGTAGGCTTTGCTTAGTTTCTATGACAGGAAAAATAAATGCGTTGTTATCTGTTGAGAACTAAGGCGTTTATGAACGTATCAAAGATATATTCAAATGATGAAAGAACTGATATGCTATTTAGTTATGCAAAATCAAATAGAAATCCTCATTTGGCTATACCCGAATCATCGTATTCCGAACATCCAAATGTTTAGACGATTAGAAAGAAATTTGAGGGACTATGGTGCATTTGACAGAAATGAAACAAATGAAATGTTTGGTTACTGAAAGTGTGAGGAATAAAACAAATGTTATGTGTAAGCAAATATTATCACATAAATATTTACACAGTGAAAACATTTTTTTAAATTTGGGATTGGCCAGTTACAAAAATTATGCTAATCAAGATTGTTTTTTACGAGAAATTGCCCGCGAAATGGGGAATTCTGTAAAATCCACAGAACTATTTTGAAAAAATACAAATATAAATGCTACAGGATACGCAAAGTTCATCACTTCAATGAAAGAGATTACGAAAGGAGAGTACGATTTGTGAAGTGATTAAATCGTAGAAATAGGGAAGTTGGAAATATTTGTAAAAAATAATATGGACGGACGAATCAAAATTCACCAACAATGGTTGGTTCAACATTCATATCCATTATAGGTGTAATAATACAAATGAACATTTACATAGGGAAACCAATTTCCAAGAAAGTTCGGAATTAATGTTTGGTTGAGAATTGTGGGAACAAACATCCTTGGATCTTTCTTTTACGATGATCATTTGAATAGTGATATGTATCTTCATTTTCTATTCAATGAATTCGATGGCTACTTGAATGAATTGCCACTGAATATCCGCCATGAAATACAATACTCTCAACAGGACGGCGCTCCTTCCCGTAATGCAGCAATATTAAAGGAACATTTAGATGCATTATTCCCAAGAAAATGTTTTGGAAACAATGGACCAATTAACTGGCCAGATCTTACTCATTTAGATTTTTGTGTCTGGTGATAGATAAAGGATAAAGTTTTTTAACACCAGGTACCACAGATATCGACCATTTCAAACAAAAAATAAGAGATGCATGTATTAGTATTACACCTATTATGTTAGAAAATTGCCACAGAAATTGTCTGGACCGCCGACTCATGTGCATTTAACAAAAATGTCGTCAATACGAGCATTTTCCGTATTAGTTTCATTTTTTCCTAAAGTTCATGATAAATTTTTTTCTGATTGATTGTTGTCAGTGACGATGGTGGTTATTTCAAATGGAACGCTATAAAAATATCAAATGTGATATACCCTTGGATTGGAAATATATCACTTCATCAATATCTGTAATAAAAAAGACAGATCCTTATTTAAAAAAAAAAGAAGATGGTGGCCATGTTGACACGAAACGTTTTATCGAATATTTATTCTTACATCGTCATATTACACTTCGAATACAATAACATTTTCTTTTTCTATTTTTGTATATTCTCCGAAATAACAATTCCATTCGAAAAAAACGAAAAATAGCATTTTTTGTTTTCCCCGTATATTTCGAGAAGGGCGAGAGTCTCAATAAATTTTTTCAACCATTGTATTGTTTCCGATGACAGTTACCTTTCTTCCAATTTAATCGTCTTCGTATCCGTTACGGTTTACAACATAGCAATGTTACCACATGATAATAGAAACGGCCTATATATTGGAATCTATGGAAATGAAAAAATATCTTGTTTCGAGTGATTAGATAGATATTTATAATTCTCCACTTATCAACAACGTTATCAGTAATTTCCCAAATGCCCCTTGATACCTCTCTCTACTTGCCAATGCAACTTTTATTGTTCAGGGAGATGACACGTCATATACCTAGGTTAGCAGGTGACACAATGTATCGAAACAGCTGTTAGCATTAAATGTTAGATTTGTGTAAATTGTGAAATATTGTTTTCACCCTACCCATTAAATCAAAATGAATTTACACATATTAGAAGCCAAATTTGTAGAACATTTGCAGAGGAGATATTTTTTTTTATTTATTGCACATAATAGTAAAAGCATCAAATATAATAAATATTCAGTTACAGTTTGAAAATCAATCAAGTGGGACTTTGAATAAACTCAAGCACGTGAAAATGAGTAAAAGCACTAAGATAAATAGAATTATAAAAATCAAAATACAGATATAAATGGTGAGAATAATATAAAGGATACATATACCTATACTTCGACTATTTTCAATTGAAGGTAACTCATATACAAATTGAACTGGGAGCTAACGGCAACAATGTTAAATGTTAGAACTAAATTCTTTCCGGGGTCATTTGTATTGTCTATGCATCGCCATTGTAAATAATTGAAGAATAAGATGATTCCATTAAATTTGCCCCCCGTAACAAGATAGCTTCTCCGTATCGATTGGATTTACGAGCGAATAGGTGAACCAGTTCGTTAAATACTTTGAAACATCGGTGAACTGATCAACACTTCGTAGGTCTATTATATTTGCGTCCTTAAAATACCATAACTGTCATTCGGTTTCTTCAGTATAAAGCGTCCTTATCGGCATAGGCGTGTGTTCTGTTTCTTGTGAAGGTGACTTTGTTTTGTACTTATTAAATATATTTTATAATATTAATGAAATAGACTGTTATATTTAATAACTTTAAAATATAAGACAGAGTTGGCCGATACTTGTTTTTCAAAATACAACAAACTTTAAAAAAGTTTTTGAGGTAAGTAAATAACTGACAAATAGCTGAATAATATGATTGAATTTTATTATTTTTATAGTATAAAGATAGATGCCGTAGCAGGTCCAAGTAATGTACAAAGAAAGCAGAAGTTTATGTCGTTAGAAGAAAAACAGATTGTC
>WOGR01011353.1:0-10586 GCA_015342045.1 Leptinotarsa lineolata | reverse complement strand
TTGAGAAACGGTCAATATGTGCTTGGCTTTCTAAGAGAGAACATTTAGTGGTGACAAAAAAAAATTATAATTCTGATGGTCATCCATAAATCAAATTTCAACAGTATAGGTAATTATAGGTTGTAAATTGAATAGAGAGGATAGTGAATAATGTTATGAAGTTGTGAATTGAAGCTAACCGTAGAATCAATTGAAATTTTTTTGACAGTTATTTTTTATTCTAGCTCTGCCAAGCTAATTTGATTCGAATTCGATTCGTAAATTTGATTCGAATTTGATTCATTAATGTGACTCGTACATAGAATCGAAATTGAGTCTTAATTTGATTCGTTAATTTACATTGCGACGTAGTAAATAAAAAATATTGAGAGGAAGAGACCACTGTATGAGAGTTGGGGAGGTCCATTGAGGGAGTAATCTGCCGGAGACTGCCTGGACTAAGGAAGTCGGAGTGGGTGGTTGCCAGTCCTCGGTTTTGAGTTCAATTGATGGTCCGAAGAAATAAGATTTCAGTACAATTTTGTAAGGTTTAATGCATTAAACCCTCTGGTAAGTTCTTATATTTGTTAACATTCTTATCGAGGCCATCATCGAATAAAAAACTCATTCGGAACCACCGATAATCTGGTTCCTTTCGACTCAGTTCCATTTTTCATGTTCATTTTATTAAATTTTTTACATCGTTTTTTTGTTTTACTGGTAGTCTGAAAGTGTTTCATATCCCTGTGTAGCAACGTTAATCTTCAGTGACGAATGTTGAAAAGGGTGCCATATTTCTATACAAAACTGTAGATGGCGCCCATTTGAGGACTTGGTTTCGGTAACCCTTTTCAGCACCCAGTATTGAGCTTCTATGAAGAATAGAAGACAAGAACCACGCTCTTACCTCCGCAACACCCGCTGCTAGTCGTGGCACCTGTATCGTTATCTTGCTCTTTCTGAATGAGTAAGGTAACGTTACAACACCATGTTTCATGAAAAAAAAAAAATAGAAATGTGAATCTTCTTTTCTGAGTGGGGATGAAAAAGACTAATTAAAAAACTTCGTTGTTTTCTAACTGATATTCTCCTCATTACCCCACTACAACTATCCTATTAGGACACTGAATACAGAAACTGAAATAGAAGTTGACACAATCAAACACAGTCATTATATTTTTTGTGAATTGCTCGATGAAACTGATATAATATTAATATCGAACCATACTAATTATAATACATATATCATATTTGTATCATAAATTTTGAATTTTAGATCAGTATCTACGGAAATTATGCTAATCGTTTGAAATTCATTTATGGGAACAATTTTATGAAGGGGAATTCGACTGTCGATTCGGGAACAAATAGGCAGACCTAATCTGAACATGTTAATTTTGAACTAAATTTATACATTACTGTGACCCGCGGAGAATGAATGAGTTTGACAGAGGTATTTAGATTCAGCATAATTATTTTCAATATCTTTTGAACTCTTCTGTAGG
Organism: Leptinotarsa lineolata; assembly: GCA_015342045.1. Lineage (NCBI taxonomy): Eukaryota > Metazoa > Arthropoda > Insecta > Coleoptera > Chrysomelidae > Leptinotarsa > Leptinotarsa lineolata. The sequence goes on along the minus strand of WOGR01011353.1, from coordinate 9,102 downwards.
TTTCATGATAGAGAGGTCTTTAGAGAAATTTTGGTACTTGTATCAGCAAGTACAGTCCAAAAATATTAGCTAAAACGTTTCTATATGCAGTAAAATGATTGTACATATTATGTTGCTATCTGGGTTTGTGGTAAGAATCGAATTATAATATTTATTCAATATGTACAATAGTTGCAATAATAACAATCAATTATTTATCAATATTGACCAAGTGCTAAAATATATATCTCCTTCTGACTTGTCTGTTATAACTAACTTTGTGCAAGGCAGAGGTCTGAAATGACATAAGTGATTCATTAAAAAATACAAAAAACGTTTTGTGAAAATTATTCAACATTACCATCGATAAATTATCTTTATGACAGCTTGTATCGTCAGGCTAGGTTTTTTGGCATCGATTGTACCCAACAATTTTTTTACTCAGCTTACTAGATTCTGGTGGAGTTACAACTCGGAATCTATTCAGATTTTTCGAACAAATAATGTTTTTCTTTGCGTTGTTTATGGTGTAACTATAGCATCGCTATCTATTTCTTCATATGAATCTTCATTTTTCTAAAGAACGATATTACGACGTACTCTTGCTATATTCTTATTTAATTGAGGAAATAGTAGTATTGCCCAGGTAGAAATGACTAGCTCTTGAGTTTGTGGAGGCAAGGGAGCGATATGATTTTCAGTTTTTATATTAATTGAATTGAACGCATTGAGAAGAGGGCTCCTAATCAATTGGTCTCATTTGGATACCATCTACAGTAAATGACAGAAGTATCATAACTCCTTTTTAATGCTGGTCATTGATGATTAACTCATTTGCATTTTCATGGAAGGCATCCCAATTGAGCAATCAATAAAACAATAAATAGGGTTCATCTAGCTGTTTTGAGAAATACTATAGGGTCAAAGTTGAAAAAAAATACTGAATATTCATCAATTTGATGAGTAACAAAATATATGGGAAATATATGGGAAAGAGGAAAAATGAAATGTTATCATATGTTGAATGAATTATTGGGTAAGAAAATAGGGAAGTATCATAAATTTTAAACAAAATGGATCAAATTATTATTCGCAAATAGAAATATCTTTATATCAAAATAGACCTTTTAGCCGTTTGACATTATTATTTGTATAAATTCAAACCTCTTGATTAAAGAAATATGAATACAGAAAGCAATATGTATCATTATCAAAAACCACCTTTCTATGATACGTAACGCTTCTATTCGGTACCTTATACACTGGTGAATGTTTAAAAAAATCTCAATATATTGATATTGTAAATGACTCATATTTGATAACTCCACTCTTTCCCTTCAAGCATCTGATTCGATGTTTTACACACTATGTAATATTATCCATAACTGAAGAATTATTCAACAAAGATATTGAATAAGATGTGAATTTTCAATTATTTGTGCTCTGAGAAAGTGAATATCAATTTCAAGATATTTTGTTATCAGAATACTTAATTACTCACTTCATAATTAGTTTGAAATTGTCACTCTAATTTTAGCAATACAATGTGAACAGATAATTTTTTTGATATTTAAGTATTGACCAGAGTTGATATTGAACATTTGTTTGGTATAATTGAGCCAGTTTGAATTTTTTTAATGTAAATGATCAATATCAATATTATTGCGAGTAATCATTATCACTCAGGGTCAGTGAGTTCAATAACTTAGGAAAAGTTATGAAATAGAGTTCTGACGCTTTCAGAAGAAGCATTTGAAAATTTGTCTTTACTGATCAGTGTATTATTTACGAATAGATCCAGTATTTTCTCCAATATTTCTTGTCGTAAATGTGTCATAAAAATATGCAGAGCTTTTTTGTTTTTTCGAGTAATTCTTATTTCTTTGGATGTACTGGATCAAGAAATTACTTTCATTTTGTCATAGAACTTCGCGTTTTCCTATATTGGATAAGTTATCACCTTGAAATAAAAGGTAAAAGATTGAAAGACTTCTCATATTTATAATTGGAGACTTCTTTTGGAACATTTTCGTTTGTAAGAAATAACTGGAAGGTCTCTCTGAAGCGTTCCACAGGAGTCTGCCATTATTTGGACGCTCCATCTTCCCTGGTAACTTTTTTCCATTTTCTCAATATCTTGGTGAAATAATTCACCTTGCTCTCTAATCACATCTCTGAAATTTTCTAGAAATTAGTCGAGGTGAGAATGAAGAAAATGTACTTTTAATCCCATTAGACAACCTGAAGCTTGTAATGCTTCCAACGTTCTTTTGACGATTTGTTTATAGTTAGGGTATTTTATTGCCTGCAATCCACCCGTCTCTTTGAGGATCCGTCAGGGTTATCATGAATTGTGGACCAGCTATAAGCCGTCTAATATCTGGTCCAACGAAAACACCTTCCTTCAACTCGTTCTCTGAGAGGCGTGAAAACTTTGATATTAGGTATTTGAAGCAATTTCCATTTCTCAGAAGTGACTTTACGAATTGCTTCATCAATCCCATCTTTATGGTAGGAGAACTTTATGAGGAGGCACCAAAGTTTTATGCAGGACTTTTTTTTCACCAACTTCAAGCTCCCCCATAGCCCAACGGCGTTTTTTATTCAGAAAGTAAAGATAGTTATAAAATAAAGATAGTTATGGCCTATACATAATTAAAAACGGTTATAGAGAGGAAATTGTACCTATTTATTTATGATTTCAAGTTAACCCAAAAAATCTCTTTTTTATAAAACATTTTTGCGTTTTGCAAAATAACCTAACGTTCTGGAATTTTTGAGTAATTATTCAGTTGTCAGAATACTTAAATACATAGAAATCAATTGAAAACATCCAGAGAGATTTTTTGTTGCAAACTTGTGATTTTTTATGAGATGTTAGAAGTAGTAGTTTGTTAGCATGATGAAGATTGTGAGATGTGAAATAGTTTTTGAATTACATCGTATGAATGTTCGTTGTGGAGATACCCCAATTGAACCTGACATATTCAAGTTTTCACTTTTCCAAACCAGAAAAAAAGTTTGGAATGACACGTTAGAAGTCGAGCCCACTGTCCCATCCATGGACACCTCTTGAATAGTTTTAAATATGCTTGAAAGAGAGGTGATTTCCTATTAAAACGATTCGAACGATTTGAAATCAAAACATTTTGTTGTTAACTAGTTTAATATTGTGAAAAACTGAATTGTATTTGGATGTCGTAATATTTCAAGGGTAACTTCAATTTAAAACCCGATTTCAATCTTAACCAGAACCCATTTCAACCCAAGATGGAGAATACTGTCCTTTTACTCGTTGAGATCCAGGAGCCACTGTTGACACCAGTTTTTCAGTCGCTGGCGGCCAATGACCATTGTATTTTTGTTCAAGTTTGGGTTTGCTTATATTCTTCAGGACATCCAATATTTCCGTTCAAAGAAATTGGGTAATTTTCTGATATATTAGGTGTCTAAACATCAACTTCTACATTTTGTGATGAAGACATAAAAATTCAGTGTATAGATATAATATCTCTCCTATATCCTGAACCATTTGGTAAGAGGTTTACTGAAAGATTGCAAATTTTTCAAAAATCATTACTGAAAGAGATCATGAATGTCTTTAATGTATCCTGAAGACTTCCATCTGCTGTTAGAATTACAGCCATTAGAACAAATAATTTTTTATTCGATTCTAAAGTTGCGAAAACTCTCCGATAATACCGTTTCGCTCGGACTATTCCGGATTTGTTCTTCAAGATAAAATGAAGGAGTAGTGAAAAATCTCACTTACCTCGATTTCATTATCAGCAAAAGTCTAATAGTCATGCTGGATTACTCGAGAAATAGTGATTATTTCCTCACGAAATGAAAGGAATTCTCAAAAAGCCTGGCTTGAACATTAAAATTGTTCCAGTCTTCCAGAACCCCGAAGAGATGATCCTCAAGGAAACTCAGTTGAGCATGAAATTTTAGCTGCCTATTTTTAGTGACCGTATCGAATATGAGCATGACTGACCTAAAAATCGAATACTTTTTATTCGTACGCTACTGGTGCGCATAAGCTTTACGAGTACGTGAATTTCTCCAAATAGGGTCCTTTGAGAATCAAGACGGCATTCAAGACGGCATTGAGGATTATGGATACCGTTAGCAAGACAAAGAACGAATACGTTTCCTGTTCTTGCTGATGGACCGGAAATGTCATTTTATTTGAAAGGGCCAGGAAATCAGATAATTTCGTTTCGGAAGGAGTTGTCGATGTCAGATGTTGGCGACCGGACCGATGATGCGACTAAAAACTATTTCTTTCAAACGGATTATCTGTGAGATAACTCCAGTGACTTATGACGAATGAAAAAGTCCTGTGAATCTGTGAAATTCTTTCCGGAGTCATCACAAATTATCGGAAAAATAGTGGAGTACAATGTTTGGAGAAACATCTATGAAATACATCTTTCTAAATATGTATGACAAAAGGGACACAAATTATACGGGTTCATTCGTACTTTCTCTGTCGGCTGTTTGTTAACGATAATAATGACACAAATTTCCGAAACCAACTTGAAAGTATTCAAAAGATACGGCTGGAACTGTACAACTTACTAGTAAACAATTCAGTAGGTGCAAGCTTTTTGCTAGATTCTTGTCGATCTCAACAGGTTGCATCTAACGAATCTTCCAACAGAGACTTTCGAACTTTGATAATTGATAACAATCATTTTGTTGAAGCTACACCTGTCAAATTAGTTGCCATTTATAAAGTCGGTTTTGCCAAATCACCATTGGCGAATATGGCATTCAACAACACCTGTAGGTCATAAAAATTAAAAATTGAAAGTGCCATTGATAAGTAACATTGCAACATGAATTAAATATGTCATATAGAACAACATAGGAGTGGAAGTTAGCATGACATTACCAACAAATAGTAAATGATTAAAATACATGAATTTTCACAGAATAAAAATAATTTATCAGCTTGTCTCAGTTTATATTGCAGAGAGAGGAAAACTCCTGAATGTTATAAAATGTATTCGCGATCAAAAACGACTCAAGACTATTTTTGAATCTGGCCAGGCTTTTATATTTTTTAAATTGTTTGGTGAAATGTTGAAGTATTGCATACCAGCGTAGTCTGGTGATTTTTTATAACTTGAATATCTCACATTTTGCAAATTGAATTGATTTTTTTGTTTTGTTGGGTAGCTATAAATGTCGCTATTGAGTCCAAAATTATTTTTATTCTTGTAAATATATGTTTTTATGAATAAATACGTGTGAAAGTTAATAATTGCTTTGTTCTGAACACCTTTCTGCAGGACTCACGATAGTCTAGTCTGAACATAGCACAGATTATTCTTTTTTGTGCCAGAAAAACTCTGTTACTAGAAGTTGTTAGCCCATGGCAGAGTAGACGATGGCATAGTAGACTGCGATTAGCCCATCTTCGTTCAGGCAGCTTTTAAGGTTGTTCATTGCAAAGTATTATTCATTTAGTTTAGATCAAATGCTGTTAATGCATTCATCCCATCTGAGGGTTTCATCTAGAACCGTGTCCAAAAAATTGCATTTGGTACTGAATAGTGATCTGTTTTGATATGATATGATATTTTGGGTGATTATGGGACCTACAGAGGGTCTGTGAAATCTGACCAGTGTTATCTTTGAGTGGTTCATCATCAGGCGATTTTTGTGAAACTATTCATCGAACTCGTGAAGGACCTTTTTTGTTTTAGATATAACTTCATCTTTGTTTATGCTGGATACGATTATAGATGTGTCGTCTGCATTCATGAAGACTCCACCATAACTTATGTGGTCAGGTGAATCATTGATGAGTAACAGAAAAATCAGGGGATCAAGCACACTTCCTTGAGGTATTCCCGAATCAAACAAGTTTGTCAGGAATTTTATTATTCACCCTCACAATGAGTCTTCGCCCTTGTAGGAATGACCGAATCCAATCGAGTAAATCACCTCGCAGTCCTATTGCTGATAATTTTGACAATATGAAATCAAAGTTGAGGCTATAAATGATCGACCAACACCCGTACGTCGACGAGACGCAGGATCTACCGAAAACATCGCACTGTCTGTGAGAGTACGCAGGAGAATCCAAGGTTGTCGATTTCGCGTCGCTTACAAGAACTCGATCTTTCGCAGACCACAACTTGGCAAATTTCACCTCGTAATTTGGGCCTGCACCCGTATAAAATTTAACTGATCCAGGTAAACGATCATAGACAACGACGTGTGTTAGCTGAATAGGATCTGGAGCAGTTAGCAACTGACCCTGATTTTCATCAAAAAATCATCATGAGACCCATTTCTGGACGTGAACAAACAAAATTGTCGAGTTTGGAACGACACAAATCCACATGAGATCCAAGAGCGTCCAATGCATCTCGAAAATGTCACTCTGTGGTGTATATTTTGGGCAGGCGTCGTCATCGTCCATATTTCTTTGGGAACAACGTTGGCCAGGCCATCATTGTCAACAGCGAGCACTATTGGTCGATGATTGCCAAATTATTTTGGCCTGCATTGGATGATCTGGACACCAACAACACGTGGGTTTAACAGGACAGTGCTACAGATCATGTCACGTTGGATATCCTGCACAGGCGATTTAAGGGCATGGTCATCTCACGTGGAGTGATGCGAATTGGCCACAGATATTGTGCGAATTGACTCCGTTAGACTTTTCCTTGTGGGGTTTTCTTAAGTCGCTGGTGCATGCGAATAAGCTCACAACCACACCGGACCTCAAAGCCAACATAACATATGCAATCGGTCAAATTTAGCCTGATTTATGCGCCAGATTCATGGAAAATTGGACGTTTCTGTTGCGCAATAGGTGATATCTCACACACACTTTGCTTTATTTGTATTCAAAGATAGGAAGTGCCTAATGGAAGACCCTTCACAATCTCCCTCGATTCGTAAGTGGAGGACCTGGGAAGAGTTGAAATGAAATTAGGAGAGGTAATCGAGAGGGTTGTAGAAGAGAGGATCAGGAAAGTTGATGAATAGGTGAACAAATAAAATTACGAACTTGAACATACCCTCAGGGCCAAATCTTTTGAAAGAGTTCAGTGACCGTTACGGTTCTGTAAGGGGTGAAATGGCGCATGTGATAGTGTGCCTAACTCACGATCCAAAGATCATGGGTCCGAATCACCCTTTTTCTAGATGATGTTGACTATATTCTTAAAAACTACAGAGATTGTGAAATTATTCTGTTTGGGGATTATAATATACCAAATGCGGTTTGGTTCAACGATGATTTGGGTCTGAATGTCAATTGTACAGATAATTCTCCTGCCTCCTGCTATTGTGTTACAACACTCTTTTGGTTATTACTACCTTCATCAATTGAACACCATTGCTAATAGCATATTTGCTGTTGCATGAAAGTGTGCATTACACCGCAGTTACCTGCAACCTGACATTTGTCACAGAACCGCAACTTAGATATTAAGAGTACTATTATGATTTCAATAATGGTGATCATTTTGGAATTTATAATTTTTTCGCTAGTATTGATTGGAATATCACTCTTGAAAATACATCTAATGTTGATCAAACTGTTCAGAATCTATACGGAGTGATTTTCACTGCTGTTGACTTGCTGTTGACTCAATGGAAAAAAAATCTCATGAAAGATACAAAAGTACAGGGTGAATTGAGCACCATCATCAATTTACTGGCCTCCAAAATAGGTGTTAAAAACTTCAAAAGCAATGCCTTGAGTCTTACATTGAAAAATCGAAAATGCTATTCCAAATGACTCTCTAAGCTTCTGGAAATATATCAACAGTGATAGAAAATCATATAGCTCACCATCAACTATGCATTTGGAGGATATAACTTGCAATAGAAACAACGGTATTGTTAATCTCTTCGCAAATTATTTTTCTACTATCTATTTTGACGAAAAGATTACTCAAATTCCGCAATAGTATTCTACAGAAAGTTTACATATTTCCAACTACTATGATGAAACAGCTGAAATAATCAACCAACTCATGGTAGCCCCAGGAAAACTCTCAGCTGGTCTTGACGGAATTCCATTACAAATTTGAAAAAACTGCTTATTCACTCTAGCAAAACCCTTACAAACAATATTCAATCTTTCTTTATCCACGGGAACCTTTCCTGAATTCTGGAAGCTAAGTTTACTAACTCCAATCCACAAATCTGGAGATAAAGATAACATTAAAAATTAGCGTCCAGTGAGCAGGCAATCTGAAATTCCCAAGTTACTGGACTGTTTGATCACAAAAAAGTCACATTCGGTACGAAAAACATAATAAACGAACACCAACATGGCTTTATATCTAGTAGATCTACCACGACGAATTTACTGGCTTATCAATATTTTCTTTTGAATAATCTAGAGAAAAAACACCAAGTTGACTCTATTGATACTGATTTTTCTGAAGCATTCGACGAAGTAAATCATTATATTCTCATGGCTAAGCTCCTAGCATTAGGCATTGATGGTAACATGTCAAAATGGTCAAAGAGTTATTTGGAGAATACAATTCGGTATGGTAAATATGCTGGGTCCATATCACAAATTTCTGTAACGTCTGGTGTTCCGCAAGGTTGGCATATAGGTCCAATACTCTTCATTCTTTTTGTAAACGATGTGTTGGATGCCATTCACCATAGCTATTACTCAATGTTTGCAGACGATCTCAAGCTTCAGAGGGTAGTAGATAACTTTTGTGATGCAGAACTCTTATACCTAGACTTAAACATGCTTCATTTTAATATAAATAAATGTTATCAAATAACATATTCAAGAACTGTGAAGCCCATTGTATATTCATACAAAATGAAAACATTATTCGAGCGTTGACTAACAGTGATCGGGACTTGGGAGTGTTGTTTGACAACAAAGTAACCATTGTAGGTCATATTGATCACATCATATCTAAATCACTGAAATTATTGGGATTCGTTCAACGATCTACAGACAAATTTTCTATAAATACTTTTGAAATATTGTATTGTTTTTTGGTACACTCAGTACTGCGTGATATGAAGTCGTCTATATCAGACAGATATATCTAAGATTGAAAAAGTACAAAACAAATTTCTGAGATCATGTGCATTAAGGCTCGGATATCAGAG
>WOGR01011352.1:0-10586 GCA_015342045.1 Leptinotarsa lineolata | reverse complement strand
TCCGATGTAGGGAAGTGCAAGTACTGGTTGTGACGGCTTCTCTTCCTTGCGAGGTTCTTGCTGTCTTTTAGCCAAAGTCTGTTCCACCATCACCTTAGGGTACCTTTAACGAAATGGGTACCCTGTAAGTTACGATCTTTAATGAAATTTGAATTAAGAACAGAAGTAACCACATTCTGATCAGGCGAAAAAGATGTCTGACTTGAAAGTTCATCACACAACAAACCATCTATATCTGATTTAGAGTCTACAGTTAATTTCAATTGGAGATCACTAAAGAGTTTGAGAAGGTCGGATTTTTCTGGAATCGTTTTTATATTATACAAAAGAAACCAAGTTTCCTGTTGCTCGTTTAACTATTTTAATCTTTTTTCAACTGAAATTATGGTAGTTCCAAAAAAAAATCCAACCTCAAATTATTTTCTGGAGAAGTTTCATCGCTGGCAGATTCACTAGCTCGACGCTCAACATTTCGAATTCTTGTTGTGGCTCTAAATAAAGGTTCAATATCTTATTTTTCAGATAACGCTTTCAAAGCCTGTGTTTCTGTATTCTTCTAAGAAAGCACAGCATTTTTTCAATATGTCTGTGCATTTACTGCGATCCATGTCTGTTGAATATAAGGATGGTGAAAAATCTCTGAAGTATCCCAAACGAAGTGACTGATAAAAAGTACGTGATAGAAAATCAAAATTTTTTCTTGTAGATACATAATGAATAATTTATTGTATTTGATATTCGATAATAGTTCAAACTACAAATCGATTTTGTAGGAGTCATTTTAATTTATGAAAGTATTTCAAGTTCAACCCAAAATGGAAATAAATTAAATTATTTTAATTAATAATTATTTCATGACAGCACAAAATTGATATTCTATTACTGTATAATTATTCGAATCTATCCAAAAATCAATTGAATATTTTATTTTTCATGATGTGAAAAAAATTAAGGCTCAGGGCGCTGATGGTGAAGGGGCGCCACAGGCGCCTCGGGCAGTCGCCCAACTGCGCCATTCCTTAACGCCGCTACTGGACATGGAGTATAGTTTTTTGTTATTTTTTTCTCAATGACATATGGGATATGTACTGAGCGATTTAGTAATATAGCAAAAATAAAGTGTGTAAATTGCACAATTATGCTTATATATCTTTAGCGAATGTTTGTAGAGAAATAAATTCAGCTTTTCAATTAAAACTTTTCTTGCTATCGATTAAGTTCAAACCCACGTATTTGATGTACTATTTTATGTCATGACTGGACAGCAATTTTTTTTATATCAAATGATTGAGTCTTAAATAAAATCATTCTTTTTCATTGTTTTTGTATTTATTTTTTGTCGAAAGTACAAAAGCTCAGTCACAGTTTAAGTTGAACCCATTTTAAACTCCACTCGTGTTTTGGTTCGATTTAATGCACTTGTTTGTTTGGGTATGTCTCGGAAACAAATGTATGAAAATTTGACCAGATTTGAAAGTCACTTTCTGTGAGAGTTTCACATAAACAGTTCACAAATGCGGTACACTTGTTTCGTTATACAGGGTATGTATTTCCTAACCACGGTACGAAACTTCAGAGGGTGGTTCTTTAGGTCGTTCCTTTGAACGTATGTCCGAAGTTGCTTCGTTTCTGAGATACAGGGCATTGGAGTTGAAAATAAAAATGTATATATAAAAAATAATAAATATCCTTACACCGATTTGCTTGAAATTTGCTACAGTTATTTGAAGTAATAATATTGAGAAAAAAAAGAACGCCAGTGACTTTTTTATAGTTTTTTATTTTTTCAGATTGAGCAACTAAAAATAAAACTTTTTCGTCTCTTTATTATCTTCATATCAATCGTCGTTTTCGAGAAAAAAAATCACATCTAAAAACTATCCATGGACAATATAAAATAAAAACCAAAAGTAAATATAAAACAATTTAGACCTCAAAATAAATGAGCAAAATGTCCACCTTCTGATAAAATACACGACTGCAATCAATTTGTCATTGATTGTCTGACACTTTAAAAAATACCTGGAGTGTCCCTTATGACATCGCAATTGTCGATTATTCGATTCTTCAAGTAATTCACATCTAGTCTAGGAGTTTTATAAAAAGAGCCTTCAGATGAACCCATAAATATAAATCTAGAGGATTCATATCAGGACTGCTAGCTAGCCATTTTTGAGGTCATGCACGTCCAGTCCAGCAATTAGGATGCTGATGAGCAAAAACACTGAAATGAGCTGGAGCCCCGTGCTACATAAACCATATGTTTTCTCTTACAAGTACCGGCACTTCTTCTAACAAAATGGCTAAATGATCTCGCAGAAAGTCCGTGTAGGATGCACTTGTTGATCTTGCTGAAAAAAAAGGGTCAATTAGGTAGTAACCAATCATTCCTATCCAACGTTCAGCGAAAATTGTTGTTGAAAATGACTTTCTTTAACAAAGTGGAGATTTTCGTTGGCCCAAAAATGGTCATTGTGAAAGTTCATAATAGCTTAAATTGAAGGGATTATATTTTTAGGTTTAGAGAGATTTTTGGGTTTCGAGTTACTTCTTTTAAAAATGATTGCTTCCTTCCTTTCTTCGGAAGATTCCTACATTTTTTGCATCAAGATGGAGTAGTAGAAAGCCAAAAACTTTCTTTCCCAAAAATTAATCAATCCTAAAAGTATAACCCCTTCAATTCAAACAACATTCCTCTTGGCTGGGATTTAAATAAGTGAATGAATGTCAGTAAGATGTCATCGATGACATAAGGAGATCAAACTTTTTCCGTGACAAAAAAATCATAGTTTATGAATGAACTGTGTGTTTTTTCTTATAATATTATCAAGATTGGTACTGAAGAGCCCTAAGGCAAGTGTCTTACGGCGAAACACGGTGTCTACCAGTGAGGATGGCTGAGTTCCATGTAAGTGAATTTTTTTCATCTTTCATTTAGTATATCGTGTAGAAGTCCTGTGAATGATATCTGATTTAAATCTATAACGAATGTTTAGAATACAAACTGAGTAGAAAAAAGTGTTTTTATATAATTCAGAGTTTATATAAAAGTATTTGTTTCGAAAGAATTTTTTTTTCGTGTAATTTCAATGTTTATATGAAAGTAGCTGTTTCAGGAGGGCTTTTTCTTCCATTTTGTGTCTGAAAATTACTTTTCTTTGAATGATCTACACATCTATGTTTACAGTTACTTCTTTGAAAAATGATTGCTTCCTTCCTTTCTTTGAAAGATTCCCACATTTTTTTGTATCAAGATGGAGTAGTAGAAAGCCAAAAACTGTCTTTCCCAAAAAGTAATGAGAAAAATAATGATGTACTCAATCAATTATCTATGATTAACCTAAATATTTTTGTTTTAGATGTTCTATGTCCTGAGGAATGGAAAGCTTTCGCTGAAGACACTGGAACTTCCCACATTGTGTAGGCGCCATTGATGGGAAACACGTGTCAATTGTTGAGCCTGCCAAGTTTACTACAATTATAAAGGAGCTTTCAGTGTAGTATTGATGGCTGTAGTAAATGCCAATTATAAATTCATTATGGCTGATTGCGGGGTAAATGGATGTGTTTCGGCGGAGGTGTCCTTGGCTACACAAAATTAGGTGAAAAACTGCCTGAAGTCACTCTTGATATTTCCAATAAAGAAGAGTTGCCTAATTTTGCCGTGAAACTGTCATATGTTTTTGTTGGTGATTATGCCTTTTCACTAAGAGAAAATTTAATGAAGGCCTATAAGGAAAACAAACTCACCAATGTACAACGTATATAAAACTTCCGTTGCAGTAGAGCTCGAGGAGTCTCAGAAAAGGTATTTGGAATTTTTGCTGCCAGTTTCAAAATCTTTCAGAAAGCCATTCACCTACCACCCAAAAAAGTTCGGAAAATCGTACTCACCTGTTGTTATCTGCCCAACTACATAAGGAAAATGCGTTCAAATAATTACATGCCAAAAGGATCCATGAACTTGCAGAAACTAGCAATATAGTACTTGGCTCTTGGAGAAACAACTGCTAACTAAATGTTAGCAGAAAGGCACATCATCACTCTTTCAGTGCTATATGCATCAGAGATAGCTACTTAGAATATTTACCAGACCGGGATCGATACCATGGCAGGGTAAAAAATTAATTTCATAAATATAAAATAAAAGTTCATAATGAAAGTTTTACAACTGTATTATTATTTTGATAAAATTGCAACCTACCTCATGCTCATCATCAATCATTGTGCTTATGGAATCGCTTGGAGTTTCCTGGTCGACGAGGAAGCCCATAGCGTCAAAATACCACAACGTAGATTCGTATATCTCCTTAAATCCTGCCCCTGACTTTGGAATCCTAATTTTTTTTCAGTTCCTTCCTAAAGTTGTTCGGAGGGAGTTGAATTTCTTTTTACATCATCTGGGAATTCCTGTTTATAGAAATGAAGCAACCGTTCCATTGCTTGAGTTTTTTGTCTCTGTCCATGTATTCCTCTGCTTTTATTTTCCATAAAACTGGCATGGACTTATATAATTGAAACAATCATTAATGAAAATTATTAGATATCCCTTTTGAAATGACTAAATAACCACTTTTATTATTATTTCATTTTCAAACTCCAGGTAAATACAGCTACCTACCTTTCTGCACATTAAAATAAATTTCTTTCCTTCTTCTTTTTTATCTTGTGAACACTTCTTTCGCTTCTTTTCACTATCAGTTTTCATCTCACACAGTGTCAATAATATTGATGGCTCCTCAATATATTGACGGGACTTCGATAAAAATCAAACGGATTTAATTTTTTTCAATATTATTGCCATCAATAATATTGTTTCAATGTAATCCTCACACGTTCAATATATTGATCAATATCGATATTGCTACAATAATATTGACCGTGTAAGCACCGTATAGAAGGTGTTTACTTCTATATGGTGGTGTAAGGTAGCCTCTATGGATGGACCTCGGAGTAATAAAAAATATAATTACTCCGAGGGATGGACCCACAACAAAGTTTCAAGTCGCGATATAGGTTTTGCCATCTGTCTGTCGATAGAGTAAAGAAACCCACCTAGGTATCTACTACCTTTATATATAGTAACCTGCTAGCTTTGTATATAGACCTGCTAGTGAGGTTCTTACAGAAATACCGTTGCTAAAGGAATTTAATTTTCAGTTATAAAATCCAAAAACCTCGTTTTCAGACTTCATAACTGGTGGCAAACTTCATTGTTAAAGTAGGCAAAGAAACTGGTTGGAGTCAATGTGGATCTCTGTACCTATAATTACCAATTATCGGAATTCATAACAAATGAGGAATATCATGAAATCTAAGTGTACTTGGTGAACTCTCAAGCCAGACATGTTCAAAAGCCTTGACATATCAAGCGCACCATCCCGATATTCTTCTTGTTTCTCGAATGCATTATCCCAAAGACAGGTGACGTGACATATAAACGAAGGTTGCCTGTTGATCTTTACATTCGGAAACCATATTGATGATCGCTTAAGATATAGTATTCCAAATATTCAATAATATGTTCAATCACAGCTTTCTTCGCCATATTCACTTCAAGTGAAACATTTTTTTTGGATAGAGTGAACCAAGCGTCTTTCAACAAGAAGGAAAATTCACCATATTGTGAAAAAGGTTGAATGGCCCTCAAAACACTTGTACAATTTCGCGTTCTTCAAGTGAGATGAAAGATACAGAACCAGAAACTTTATTGATGTTGAGCTGTTTCAGAATTCGCTTAAAATAAAACACTGTCGACGCATAATCCGGCATTTTGGACTGTACAATCAAAAAAGGTGAACTTTTTTCTTTTAAATTTGTTGAAAGGAATTTTTGAGTTATTTTTTTCATCGATGTCGTTGCCATTAAACAAGATACAAGAGATATCGGTCTCTTGTCTCTGGTCAATCGAGACAAGAAAGAGATTTTTCTCTCGATAAGAGACATAAATCGAGGGAAACGTAGTATTATTAAAGTTAACTTCGTTTTCATGCACAGCTTGCAAAAAGCAATTTTATTTTTAGTCTCGATACTAAACACTTTTTTTTCAACTTGCTTCCTTCCTTTCTTTGGAAGATTCTCACATTTTTTGTATCAAGATGGAGTAGTAGAAAGCCAAAAACTTTCTTTCCCAAAAAATTTCTGAATACATTTGAAGGTTTTCCAATATGTTTATTCAAACTGAGATTTTCATCAATATATAGCCCTAGAGGTTTTGTCTAGTTTTTGTATTATGATCTCAAATTTGTTTGGAGGAAATCGATCACATCTTTTTTTTTGAGTTATAAATGTATACGATTTTGAAAATTTAATATTAATTTATGAATTTGAGACTAGAAAAAAATTTCATTTAAATCATGAATTAGTTCATGATTAGTTCATAGAATCAAAGTCAGATCCACAATAAATAATGGTAGTATCGTCTACAAATAAATGAGTAATAGAGTCGTATTTCATGTAAATAATTCATTTGTAAATTGCAAAGCGCTTTCGGCTTTTACGCCATCATCAATGCGGTACCTGCAAGTAAGTAATTTGTTTTAATTTGAATATTCAATTCTCCTTTGAATTACTTACTCATCAAGTTTATACAAGAAGATCCTGCAGAATCAAAGTACAAAACTTTGGTGAAACACTACTCTAAATAAACATTGATATAAGTTTATCATTAATTATAGAACATATTCGGTTTGACAAATGACATATGTAGTGGCCACAGTACGTAAAAGTTTACCAAGGTGAGCAAAGAACAATTTAATTGAGAATTTGAGAAATGCTCACCTTGTTAAAATTTTACGTACTATGGCCATTACATATGTCATTTGTCAAACCAAATATGTTCTATAATTAATGATGACCTTATGTCAATTATATTCTTCTTCGCGAAACAAGTCCTTGCACTTATCGCAGAAGTTCCTTATTCAGTTCCACCATGTACTCATTATTGTATTTGAAATATTGTTATTATTATTATCATTATAATATGAAATTTTCACTTTCTTCTACTCCTCGTACTCAGCACGCAAGAATTAATTTTATAGAAAGGTTTTGAACAAAAATATCATTACGTTAAACCCAAAGGAGTACTTATTGTAATGTTCATGTTCATGTCTACTGAGAGTAGTGCTCTACCAAAGCTTTGTACTTTTATTCTACAGGATCTTCTTGTACATACTTGACGAGTAAGTAGTTCAAAAAAGAATTTGAAGTTTAAATTCAAACAATTTTCACGGCTAGCACTTACTTGCAGGTATATATCGCAGTGATGATGGCGTGAAAGCCGAAAGCGCTTTTCAATTTACAAATAAATTATTTACACGAAATATGACTCTATTCCTGATTTATCAGTCACGTGTATGCAGCTTTAACAAATCTCACCATCGTCTACAAATAGCTGTCTCCTCAATCAACTATACCGAAATAAACTGCGAAGAAAATCACCAGTAGCGAAATCTCTTTGCGAATTCTCTAAGTAATTTACCAGAACTCCATAGGAAGTTCAACCAACCTACCTCAAGTCAGCTAACTTGAATAAACCGTGATTATTCATCACTACTGAAAACACCTCGCGAAACCGTGTCTTGAAATACCTAACTCGTATTTCAACAACTCACGAATTTTCTGACAATCTGCAGAAAATTGAGCTGGCCTACTATTGACTTCATACGCTACTACCCATTTTCACCTCAAATCACCTAAACCGCAAATAATTAACGATACAGAAACCCTTGAAGACAGTGTTTTCAGGGACCTGTCCCTGGGTGAAAATACCTGGTCAAAAGACCGAAATACCCGGGGGTCCGCGCAAGACCTAATTCTTTCTCCGCGCTTTCCAGCTAAATTCTGTTAGGGGATGGATTTCAAATTCCCCCAGAAAAATTCCTACCAATCAGAGTCTAAAAATATTTCTTGACTAGCACTCTTAACTTCCACTACATGTCCGGCGGATAAGTCGGCAAGAATTACCAGCAATTCTCTTGTTATTTCTAATGTAGCGATCCTACTACTGATATATAGATGACACTGCAAGGATTATTTCGATATTTATTTTCTGTCTAGAATAACAGGCGCTTTATACCGGGTAATTCTCTAAGGTGGCTCACCCCTAGAACTTTTTTATTATTGGAGATAGAAAAACGAAATTTGGGGGTTGTGTATTATAGTTCAATTCACATTTTTTGAAATATTCACTTGCTTTGCCGTACTTTCGGTTCAACCGAATGTCAATATTTGACAAAAAAAATCATTTCTATTCCAATTTTTATTTTCTGATCTAGAATGCCATGGATCGTGTAAATCGCTTCATTCTTAATCAAGTAACATGATAAAACTACGACTGTGAGGCTTATGACTTCACTGTGTATCTTAAGAATTATTTCACAGTCGCAAATATGAATTCTTTCAGTTAACTTTATTTTTTCAAATAGAAAGGGTGTGGCTCGTCTGCTTTTTGTGAAAGATTTTCTCTATTTTTCTGTGACACTGTGAACTATCAAAGAATTGATTTTGTTTCATTATGAGACATTTTTGACATTTATTTTAATGGGGTTTACAATATCTTCTCGAACCTTTTGAATGGTGAATAACAAAGTTCTTAAAACATCAACGCAATTAATTTTAACGATTTTTTCTTTCAGTGGCTGAGCCCTACGTGACCTAAAGGTCGTTACTGGAAGTTGATAAAGGTTCCCTCAAAGAACAAAGACACATGTGTTTTGATATTTATACTTTACGAAAATAACATTTCTAACATGCAGTAACAGTGAAAATCTCAGCCGAAAAATTCATGAATTTTGTTAAAATTCATAAATTTTTCATATATTTCTGAAGAGACAGGGAGAACTGATGAAAATAAATAAGAATATCTGATACATATAGCCTGTTACTATTGTATCTCAGAGTTAGTTTTTTGGCATGCACATTCCATATTTTTAATTTTTCTTCGATATGATATCTGCTGTTACTACTTAGGTTAGTAGGTAATAAGACTCTTATAGATCCACCAGGAATTTGATGATTTCTTCCTTAAGTTTGAAATGTTTTCTGGTTGCACAGATCTTTACTTTCATTGCATGTGGACAAAAGGGTTACGAAAAACTCAAAACCACAGAAGTTTTATCAATTTAGAATTTATTTTTACAATATAACAATTTCGAAGAACATTTTTTTGCATTGAAGCAATGCACGAGTAATTGCCAATTCGTGATAAATTTTGTACCAAAACTTTGCAACTCGTAATCCTATCTATACTATAATAAATAATGAGTATGTTGCTACCTACAGATGTACCAATGAGTCATTCTTCAGCAAGTAATATCGCTTATGTAAGATTTCAACTGAGTAACACAAGTGTTGATTTGGAGAATTGAATTGAGAGCAAGCAACTAATTACTGGAATTTATAGTTTATTTTAATAAAATATATAACTGGAGAGTGAAAAAGTTCCATGGGTTCTGCTGTTGTTGATCATCATGATGCAGATAAAATCAAAATAAATAAGAATGTCTGATACCTATAGCCTATTACTATTGTATTTTATTTGAGTACATTTTTTTGGTATGTGCTTTCCATTTTCGGCATTGATTTTCGATTTCCATTCTAATCTACACAACTATATTTTGTTTCCCTGCACGAGAAGCAATTACTAATATGGGTGTCTTGAAGCGATATGTTGATGTTTCACGTTTTTCCTGAGGCTAGAGTTCTTATAATTTCATAGATGCAGCTATAGCTACCTGCTAATAAACCTATGATGCCTATAATAATAAGACCGATGTCTTTCCAAAGAATCCACCGTCCTGGACCCAAATTGTCCGGCCAATAGGCACACAGTTCAATGATAGCAGGAAAGGCGATGCCAAGGGCGGAAAGGCAAAATGCTCCTACCAAGGAGATAAAGAGACCTAGGAGGGGAACTGTCACAGCCAGGATAACTGAAAAAAAATTGTTATTTAGGTTAGTGGTCGAAGCAATCGCATAATATGGGTGAAAATAAATATCAAAATGAATGTGGAATCGATTATTCAATCGAATAGTTGAATACGAACGTAATACAGAAGGGAAGTAATTCCAGGAGACCTCAAAATTTTATTAACTTATTTTATTATTATTATTT
This sequence comes from Leptinotarsa lineolata, assembly GCA_015342045.1. Lineage (NCBI taxonomy): Eukaryota > Metazoa > Arthropoda > Insecta > Coleoptera > Chrysomelidae > Leptinotarsa > Leptinotarsa lineolata. The sequence continues at coordinate 472 of WOGR01011352.1, read as the reverse complement.
TATTACCTTTTTTATTCACCGATACCGTAGGAGCAACAAGCATGATACAACCACCACCAGTGCGTAGGAAAAGTGGTTTTATCTATTGTTGGTCGGGAAGACGTCATCTCCTGAAGACGCCCACTTGGTTGATGAAACGCGCGTCGAGAAGAATATTGCATTTCTGGTGATTGCTAAAGTGCTTGTTTTGGATGAAAGAGTGTATTTGCCGTAAGCAAACATAAATTCTACGCTAACAAAATGATCGTCGAATCATATCCTCAATTTAGTCTTTCGTGATGTTAGAGTGAAAAGTAGAATCGCTCATATACAGGGTGTAACATAAGTACGTTAAAATATTCAAGTGAGACACTTTTAAGAAAAAAAGTCTATATGAACTTGTGTCCGAAAATGCTTCGTTTCGGAGATATAGGGTGTTGAAATTGAATTTTTTTGTTCGCTTTTTGAAAATAACTCTTGCAAAAAATAAGTT
>WOGR01011351.1:0-10587 GCA_015342045.1 Leptinotarsa lineolata | reverse complement strand
AGCTTCATCGCCAAAAACTGAATTAAGTGCATCCATGCACTGTTGCTGAGTTAATCCACGTCAAAAGTTGTAAAAAATAATCGAACGAACATGTTCACGATTTAATTCTATTTTTGGGCCGAGATGAATCTTTTAAGTTACTCTAAACAACACAAATAGCGTTCGTATGTCAAAACGTCCTGAGTACGTATAAACTCAAAAATGTACAACTTAACGAGAGAGCTGTCAGTTGCCAGATTGCACACTAGGGTTGCCAAATCCCGAAACATAAAAAGCAGCCTATCGTACATATTGAATCCCCCGTGAGTGCCATTTAATATCAATAAAGGCCATTTATTTATTTTCCTCGCCGTAGAAATTTCAAAAACGACTAAATTTTCCCAGGTGTGTAATAGTCTAAAACAATATAATTATCTCGGAACCGTCCGCCCTATAAATTGTAGCCTTCGGCCGATGTCAGAAATGGCCAGTCATCTGTTCCGATTCAACAATGATTCCTAATGGTTTCTACGGCAAGATCACGATTGTTATTGGCCAACAATCACCGTCATTTCACTACTTTAATGATCATGTCGAGAGTAGTCGCTGTATACAGAACAGTTCTCGTTTTATCTCCGGGGTCATCGGATTAGAAGATGCTGCAGAAGAGGGCAAAAATGAAGACGAATCATTTTTAATTGAGCTGTCGTGAGTATGTTCTCGGGATTTTTGAAAAATGACAGAATTGGTACTACTCTGCCTCTTTCTTTTTTCCTTTTTTTTGTGGAGATGCACATGCGTTGCAGAAAAATCCTTGAGGCGCTTTGAGAGCGGTACTTGTGCCAATGTAACGATTCAAGTTGAACTTGAATATCTGCAGATTTTATTTATTTTTCGTCGCAGTTAGCTTTGTAACATTTCATTTTTCGACTCTTCATTTTATACGAGATAATCTGAACGTAAAGTAACTCTTATCGTCAATTTTAACTTATAGATTGTAACATACCAATTATTTAAAATTTCTACTTTCACGACTCTGGGATACCTACTTCTAAGCAGTTTGCGGCAGTACTGCCAAATAAATCAGTATGCTAACAACAATTTTAAAGTCCATATTGTTTATTTTGATTATTTTTATTCGTTTCACAGTTAGATTTACAAAAAGACGTCAACAAGTACTTTTCTTCATTTGTTCAGTCAAAGAGTGGTTTTTCGTAGTAAAGTGGGAAGTGAGGTACAGACAGTGATATCTACTTTTAGCAATGCCATACTTAGAATCGGTGGACGCCCTTTGTGAATATCAGAGGTTCTCAAACTTATTTTGTCTACCGCCCACTTCGAGAATTAATCATTTTCTAGCGTTCCCCAAATTTTTTTACTGTACTATATCTTAAGAATCACAATCGCTGTCATTATTATGATAATTAAATTATGTGTGTCATGTGAAAATAAGACTTTCTGATGAGGGTAATGTAAAACACCATATTGTAATATCAGGAAAACTTTTATTCATGTTATTAAAACAAACATTTCAATATGAATTTTAAAACTAATCTAATGTGAAGGATGAATTTGATGATTTTTGACAAGTTTGTTGATATCAGGCTCGAATTTACTCAAAAACAGTCGTAAGTCACCGCCTTCGGTAATCTGCAACCAATTTCTCTTTTTAGTTAGGAACGTTGCCACAGCACTAAATCCACGTTCTCACAAATACGATGATGGGAATGCTATCAAAAATCGTTGAACGATGGACCACAATCCAGGGTACAATTGCGAGATTGGCTTTTGTAGCCAAAATTCTAGGTATCCATCAACACAAAGCTAAGTAAATAATCTGTCATTTAAAGAGCTGTTTCAGATTTTATTGACTGCCTTGATGGTATATTGCAGTGATTGATCTTTTGTATCAGTCTCTAAATTTCTGGCAAATAGTAGTTCGTGATATATTTTCTCATTTTTGATAAATCTCACGTATGACAACAACAATGCTTCATTGGTTGGTAAAGTGGATCCATCTAACTGAATTGAAAATTTAGAAGTGTTCAGATGATTGCACAATGACTCTTCAATGTTTTCAGCCATCTCATCAATTCGTCTTTGCACGGAACTAGTGTTCAAAGGAATTTTTCGGATAATATCTGCCGCTGGTTTATAGAGCACAGTAGTTATTACTTCTTTTATTTCTGATAAAATTAAATCCTCTCCAATAGTGTGAGGTTTACCTGATTGAGCAATTAACAAGGAGATACTGTAAGAAGCTCGGAGTCCGTCGTCGTCTTGCTTAGAAGCCGCTGAAAAAAGTTTTAACACAGTTGGCTAAACTGAGTGTTTCTTTTCCAGTTTTTGAAAATGAGTCACACTTTTGTCTTTTTTATCTGAATGCCATTTTATTCAAATGATCTTGTAGCCTTGAGGGTTTCATCACTTCATTAGAAAATGTTTTTGACAAAGAAGGCACATAGGCGAAGATGGATTTGTGTGATTTTCAATAAATCCATATTTTATATATTCCGCGCTATACTGCTGTTTCTTCTTTTTTGCTTCCGACATAATTTTGTCTCCAAAAATGCCGAAGTAAATAATCGAGTATTAAAAACTTACTAATGACACCACTCACAGTATTCACCACCGCTCGTACAGCACTTCACCTAGGTAATCGCTAACTAAATTCACCTGTTTTCGTAATATCGTCGAATGACTGGCTCCCATGCCCCCTTTCGGGTTGAGTACCCTGGAGTAAAAGCTTCGCCACACAAAATAAATTTTGCGAGAAAAACCTAATGCTCCATTCCATCCATCCCCGCTCCTCCTGAAGCGGTCCTCAATCCCGCTGCTGGGCACCACTTAGAGTATTCACCACCGCACGTACAGCACTTTACCTAGCTAGTCGCTAACTAAATTCACTTGTTTTCGTAATATCGTCGAATGACATTACTGGCTGGATGACGAGCGCGCTTTTATATGAGGCAGCGGGCGGGCCTACTACTTTCGAGAATGGAGACTAGAAACTTCTCGCTTCGCACTGAAGCTTACCGCCATCTATTGAACAGTTTGACAACTATCAGACAGAAAATAGTTACTGTCTAAACGTAAAGGAGCGGTAAAGTTTGTGTTAAAATCAAAAAACCATTTTCAAATTGGCTATCGCTCCCCTAAACCGCTTCAACGCCCCCCAATCTTTTCTGTGCCCTTCACTGCCCCCTATAGGCCTCCAGCGCCCACAAGGGGGCGTTATCGCCCTCTTTGAGAAAGACTATTGTTTCATTATGAAACAATAAAGATGATTGGTTGAGAATTTCTGGTCTGAAGAGAAATTCCAATTGAGCTGAAATATAAAGGAGTTTTTGTTGAAATATTACTGGCCAGAAAGGTTCAAATTGAACCCACGTCTACATACTGAGATATGAAAGATCAAAGTTAGTTGCATTTCATTGAATAAGTTACTTTGTACATATGAAAGATGTTTACAATGAATTTTGAACAAATCTGACAGTGCTTTCAATGAGGATTTGAATTTAACATCGTTAAGATCAAATCAGGTGTAAATGATACAACTTCTTGAATACTTTGTTTTTCTCATAACTGTTCAAGATGAAAATTCCCAAAATAATTTTTGCCTGACAATTATTAGTGTCCTATAACTGATATCGTCCAAATCGTCTAAAGAATATTCACTAATAAATTGATGGATGTATCCGTTACTACATGGTAAGAGATTATCATGAAAAATGAAAATTTTCCATGTTTTTACCACTTTTATTTGTAACTAAAGTTATTGCAGTTTCGTCCCATACGGACATTATCAAACTCATACATTAAACTAGGTAGTTTAATTTTCTTATACATTAAACTAGGTAGTTTAATGTATAAGTTTGAAAATGTTCTTATAGAACGAAACTGCAGTAACTTTAGTTACAAATAAAAGTGGTAAAAAACAGAAAAATTTCAAAATTCACTAATATTATTAACTTGCTTTGTATTATTTTCGAGAATTTGTCACTGCCAATCAAAAATCGAAAATATCAGATAATAGATAATAGAAATCAAAGATATTTTTGAAACTAAAAATTCTTTCGGTGCCAGCCACAGGAATTGAGAGTTAGGGAATATTCATTTTTATCCCAGAATTAGCATACCTTTTGAACATTAATTGACATGTTTTACAGAGGAGCGGTGGGAGTCACGATGGATTTACTGAAGTTAGACATCAATCAATGTCCTGATGAATACTATGTAGCAAACGCTTTCAAAGATACACACAAATGTGACCAAAAAACATCATATGTAAGTATAACTCAACTTGAGTGCTGAAAATTCTCAACACTGACAGTTGCTAATAACCTCAAGACTTATTTATGCCAACTTTTTATATGGTCATATGTAGACTTTTTAAAAGTAAATTATACAATTTGAAAAAGATACTGTGATAGCGAAACATATGATATATTGTTAAAGTTTGTGAAGATCAAATCGTAAGGCGTAGTTTGTGAAATCACACTAATCCATGTGGTAATATAATTGATTAGATCACGGATAAACAATTACATTTCATCTCCCAATTTGTAATGGTTAGTTTGGTCTTATCACTCTAATCTATCAACTACCTTATCAAGAGTGCCGACAGAAATTACTGGAATTACTTCTTTTCCAGTGCGTTCCAATCTTGGGAAGAGGTTTCGAGACTGGTGGTTACAAATGTGAATGCAAACAAGGATTTGAATACCCCCTCGAAGACCCCATAACCTATTACGATGGTCAGTTAGTTGAAGCAGAATTCAGTAACTTGGTGGATAATAACGAAACGCGTTTCAACATGTTCAAGTGTCGCCTAGCTGGAGCCAGTGGTATTCAGGCTAGTACAGCAAACATTATTATTTTACTAATAGCGTGTTTTGGAATATACCATAATTTTAGGTAATACACACATGAACATGATGTTGGCAGCAAAATCATTATTATTCAATGATATTAGTACATTATTATTCCAGATCTGAAATATGAAAGGCCTTATGAATGTAGTGCCTTCATAGTAAAAAAAACATAACTGATTGTATGGCAAATTGTATTATAAGCCGTCCAGATGTGTACTTCAATTTATGTATATTTTTTGTTTTTACTAGATAAAGTTTTTATAGTAGTTTCTGGTATTTTGTTCACAAGAAACGCATACCATAATTATACGACAAAGTCAATTAAATAATAGATATTATTGAATAGGTACTGTTAATTTTTTTAATTCAGTTTCATAATAATCACTCTTCATTTCAACTCATTTCAACAATTTCTCCTGTTTTTTTCTCAAAAGCCCAGAATCTTTGATATTATTGTATACCAACACTTGTTTCAGTATTTGCTTTTTTTTTCATAAAATAGCCAGAGAGATGAAATGAAGAAGGAAATATATTTTTGTTATACTTCTCAAACATAGCTTGGTTATACAATATATGTATTTTTCTATATATTCAGTAAAATGAAAAATCAGTATATAATCCCTCTGCTGATGATCTCAAACTGAAGTAAACGGTTTGTTTTCAGCAGGTTGATACGAGTATATGAACAAGGCAACAATGCGAAGTTTTGAACATAATCTGACAATGGAATTGACCTCACGATGTCATATAGTTTCATTATTATTACTCTTAAAAATGTCTCTTAATTATTGAAAATTTTTTCACCAATTTATAAATAGGTATTTTTCAAATACTTCTGAATATTTCTAGGTATACTTAAATTTCTACATATATTTTTTTCCAATACCAATCTCAATAGAATTTAACTCAAACAGATTACATAACTGAAAATTCAATACTAAAATTGTCATTCTGGATAAAATGTTAGATGAAAGTGATACAAGAAAATTTCTTGTAGAGAAAATCATCACAATTTTCTGTTGACATTTATCAAGTTTTTTATATGGGATCATTTGAATTTCATTTTTAAAATAAAATTTCAACCAAATAATCAGGAGAGTACAAATTGTTGCATACAAATAGAATACTTGATAAATAGCTTTACACTAACTTATAGAAGTTAAATTGTTTCCGTCCACCTCGGTTTGGAGTTTCATTATATAATTTTATGTTTTTATACGTTGAATATTTGCAATATTGAAAAACTTTATACGCCTATGGAACAATGACTTTAAAATTATTTATTACTCCGTTACTTAAGGAAATAGAACGAAACTTCCAGCTCTCATATCTTCAAAAGCACGCTCTTTAGGTAATAACCGGACCCTTTATGGACAAGTTGATGTTACGAATGTCACAGAAAAAAATTTAGGTATATATGTTGTGTAGTATTTCGGGTCGGATCGCTGCTAGGTATAACGAACGACTGAAGAAACAAAATGCTGCAAATCAGTATGTAAATGGCAACATTATATCAATCGCCACATCATTGAGATGTCGAAATGCTTAGCTAAAAGAAACCGTGCAAAACTCAACCTTGAACAAGTCCGTGTTGTTATAAGGAAGAAGATATTTCTTATCCGCATGATGTTGTCATTTCCTTCATGATGTTATTTATTTCTACATACTATATTAATAATAATTTGTTATTAAGCAAGGCACTGTCCCTCACACCAATCCAGTAATATTGCATAGAGAAAGTAATTACTTCTGCAGGCTTATGATAGAAAGTACTGCTTAGTTCTTTTTTTTGTTAGTTTCACGAGTCAGGATGTTGGTAATTCTATTCTCTAATGATCCACAACTGACTCGATATTCCCCGGAGCTTAAGGCACATAAAATAAGCAGTGTTTGATTTTCAATCAACTGAAAGAAAGGAAAATATTTACACGACGAGACAGGTCTGTGCAAAGATTTTTTTTGCGAAATCGGGCAACGCATAAGAGCCACAAAGTATCTTTTGTATAATTTTGATTTTTAGGTCGAAATTTTCAATTCAATTCTGAATAACATAAAACAACTGGTAATGGTCATTATGAAGTTTTTTTAACTTTTTGGCTGTATGCTAATCTCGAATGATCTTCTGGCAACAAGGAAAAATCTCTTTTTGTAGGGCTCTGACGTTCTGTCCCTTCTAGATACGCAACTGCATCGAAGAACGAAAGGTCGGTCGCATCCTATATTTTTCGTCGAGGCGACCCGCGAGTTTAATGACGTCACAGTGAAGTTCCCCTCGGACCCTTCACTCTTGTTCCCCCTAGCCCCTGTTTAAGCGAAATCTCTCCATTTCCCTGCAACTACGATTGTGTCGTCGTATTCGAATAATCAAGGTTCGATGACCCTTCAAAATTTGCTTTTCGATTATTTTGTACGGTGTGTAAGAAGGGCCGGATCCAGGAATTTTACTGACCGAACCTTCGATTGAATTATACTCGTTAATCGATTTAATTTTTTTTGCGTTCAACAAAATTAATTTATTGACACAAATGTTTTTTTTTTCGGATAGAAGTTCAACCATTCAACTGAAGTGATTTTGTGTAAGGAAACTACTCACTGAAAAATTATCAAACAATAAAATTTACGTTATGAAAAAAAAACAATACCGGTAAATTTCTTCCTGTTAAAAGTGATTCTGAGAAATTCATCAAATATTCAATAGTTTATTCGAAGGAACATTGTTTACCTAATTACATTACAGTTACAGTAAAGGTGTTTTCTAATTTCCTAAAAAATTAAGGTGTTCAAAACCAATAATAACTTGAGCATGCCTATTCAAAATAAAGAAAAAAGTTTAGTATCAGATAGATCAGGCTTTTATATATTTTCGTGTGGTTCATTTCCGATGTTTGACATAGGTCAGACTAGGACATTTGAAGCACGTATAAAAGAACATAGAACTGTTTCAAGAATCTAATGTATGCTTTCTATTATAATGGAGTTTTTGAGACTTGAAATGAATTACGTAAAATTTATTTTTAGGGAGTAAAGTATGTCCTGAAACGTATAGCTTGAGTTGACCAAGTGGAAATGGCCATTTACTTGATTATTCAATAACTTGTGTACGAAGGTAATTTCTTGTACTGGACGCCTTATTTCAAGGTTAGTTATATTGAATTCATTTCGTAGAGGTTCATAATACGAATTTCTGGAAATAAACATTTGTTCAACTTGATTTTTCTTAGATCTCAAATGATTGCTTCAAATTCCAATTCATTCCTCAGCAGTTTTTATTGTTTGAAAGTTTTTGAAGTCATAAGTTGACCTTTTGGAGGAACTCGAAATTTCCTGCGGTTTCTGACAGGTATCTTTCATGTGAATTTTAAATATCAAGTTTATTTTGAACATTGTCAATCCAATATATCGTAGTTTTTATTCAGTTGCTGATAAATTATAGAGCACTGAAGTTGAGAATACTTACTGGTGTTGCTGAATGTAACACTTGGCATATCAATTGTCTAGGGAATAGAAACCGGCTTGTAGTGAGATAAGATCTGATTCATTATCGATATTTTGGAATATTTTGCTGTTATAAGTATATAAGAGGCAGTTACTGAATAAACGATCTGGAAGGTCGTCAACAACCGATAGAAACAGAAGGGACCACGTTCGATCCCTGGGATACACTGGACCTTGCAAAGAATTTCTCGGATTCAGTTTCCCTGAAATATACATGATGTTTTCTGTTTAATAATTTACTTGAGAATGAATCAGTGAGTGATCATTGTAATTGAATGGAAATAATTCTTAGTTATTCTCAAATTAAATGCTACCATCGAAGTTATGTAAGGTGCTACTGGTCGGAGATAGAATGTACTTGATCTCGTTGGGAAAGCGATGACATACCTGTCAATGTTGCTGCCAATTTAGTTATGTACGTATTGTATTGATTGGGGGCTGTCAGAATATGCATACCTACATCGTTTACTACATTTCATTGAGAGGCATAACATTATCTCCCCCATGGTTTTCGATCCAATTTGTCAACTTTTACTGCTGTGACATCTTTTTACTCAAAAATCTTGGAAAATATTGAAACATTGAGAGTATGTTTCAATGTTTATAAGAATCTGTAGTGTAGAGGTCTCGGTAGTGTAGAGGTTAGCACATCCGCCTTTCAAGCGGAAGACCGGGGTTCGATTCCCCACCGGGCCACCGTGCTGGGTAATCGCACGTTAAAAGGTAAGGCCTCGTTAATCCATTGCTCGCACAAGTTTCGGCTTCTGAGGGTTGACGCTCGTCAGCTGGTTAACGAAACGAACAATTTTAAAACAAAAAATTTTTTTAAACAACAATTCTACTATGATTCGAAATCTGTGAAATAAAAAATAAAACTAGAATGAATAGCTGAAATATCAATAATATCAAGTAATTGAACTTGAAATGAAATCATCACCCGAAGACAAGTGGATACTAACAATCAAAACGTCTTGAAGTAACTTGGTTTGAAATCTTTATTTTGTTTTGGTTATTTTTATTTATTTACTCTGTAGTCATTTTCATTTTGTATCTTGATTATTCATTAGTTTCATTGTATTTTCATTTAGGGTTAAATTGCTTACTATAATTGATATTTCAGCTATTCATTCTAATTTTATTTGTTCTTTTACAGATTTCGAATCACATTTTGTATGTCCCTTAATCAACAGTCGTGATTAGAATCGCACGTTGACAGTTTAGACCCTTTCATTCAGCTATCAAAAATGTCTGGAACTTTTGAGGGTTGCCCGTATAGAGAGGAAAACTGATGATGAGAATCAACGAACAACTCAATGAATGTATTCAATAGTTCTCAATCACATTCGATTGAATTGGCCCGCTAATATGAACAGTTGGAAATGTTGTTTCCTGAAATATTTCATGTGTAGTCCCATCGTGATGAAACAAAGTTTACATCCCATAAAATCAACAACAAACTTACCCAAACTTCAATATTTCAAAATGACGCAATACGTCAAGCAGATATATGCGATCGAAGTTTCGAATTTCTAGCAAATTTTCCCCATAGAAGTTTGTGATTTAATGTTTCATGTGGAAAAAGTGTTCAGGTGGTGACCCTATCTCCGACTCCAACAAATAAATCATTATTAAATGCTAAACGACAAAAAGAAGACAAATCGATGTATGGAAGGAAGGAAGCAGGCTCAAATAAGAAAAAACCTGCCATAAATCCTTCTTTCTTTAGCGGAGCGCCAAACTTGCACAAACTTCAACTAAGTCCGAACATCGTTCACTTTGAATCATGGCCGCCTGGATGTCGTCTCCGTCGCGGTTTCGCATTAATAAAGCCTCCGAAATGAAGTAGGATTGGCTGGCTTATAAGCATGTGTTCTTTGATTGAGTTATCGTGTTTTTACTCAAGATAATTTTCCCAGAAAAGTGGGTTTTGTATGCCCTAGAGCAGTTTTTCTCAATGTGTGGGTCGCGACCCCCCTAGGGGGTTCGCCGGCTGAAAGAAAAAGGCAAGGTTCTAACACTACAATAAAAACACAATTTTAATGAGAAGGGTGGGCTTGTTTATTCTTCAAAAGTTTATCAAATCGTGATGCTATTTTGGAAACGTTAATAATCAAATCATTTTCTAATTCCAGTCTATTTCTCTTTTGGTTTTAACGTCTACCATTGCAGAAAATGTCAGTTCACACAAATATAAAGTGGCGAATGGCACTAATAATTTTAGAGCTTCCCTTGCCAGCTC
>WOGR01011350.1:0-10588 GCA_015342045.1 Leptinotarsa lineolata | reverse complement strand
AATCACTCAACTTTTAATCATATTAATTTATTTTATTTTATTTATTCATTTTTTCATTTGTATTTTATTTCACTGTGAATTCTTTTCAAGTTTTTTGTGCTTAATATATTTGCCATTTTTAGCTATTCTTTTAAATTTCAATTATATTGCTTATTTCAGGGATTTCAAATCATTTTACAAATTTTTAGGCAATGGAAGTCCGAACTGCTGAAATTCACCACGAAACATTTTCATTCACCTTCAAACATCACAATTTTTCTCGTAAAATTGAAAGTAACCGAGTCGTTCAATAAATAAAGTTTACTCCCCTTTTCGGGTATAAATCGAAAAATGTCGATCCTAGGAAAAAATTTATAAGAACCAAAACTATAGGAAATTTAATTTTAAACAACTTTTGTTATGATAATTTTTCAGGTAAAGTTGAAAATAAACGAGTTATTGAATAAACAAAAATCAACCCTCAACTTTAGACTGCCAGACCCCCCCCCCTCCAGCAATTCTGAAACAAAATTGCCAGTAAAAATGTTTACGTTGCTGTTCCCACTTTTGAGCTAATTCTACTGGAGTATTATCGTTTTACCCCGATGATTATTTCATAGTCATTTTAAAGTGATACATATGGTAACCTTATTACTAGAGCTGGTTCAAGGATTTAACAATTACATGGCACTTACATAAACAGTGTAATCAATTTTTATTGCATAGCAATCGCCTCTAGAGACTCCTAATAATTACTGTTTGATATTCTCGAGATTTATTTTCCAAAATAGACACTTCAGCAGTTCGAGACATTTTTTCAATATACAGTAGATTTTGAAAAGTTTCTCCATTGATTTGTAGTTGAATGGGGAAATAGGTGGCCATATGGCATAAATACGTGTTCAAACAATTTTAATAGCAATCGCACATTGTTAATCCTTAGCTCGCTCAAGTTTTGATTTCAGAGAGTTTTCGTTCGAAATGAATTAACAGCTGATTTAAGAAAAGCCCATCATAACCCATTTCAACCCATCATAAATTTCAACCCATTTATACTACAAACATTTTTGGATGCATTTTGAATTTCATCAATTACTGAACTCAATCATCTGACTGGAATTCAAAATATTTTGTGGATTCTGTCAGTTAAACGGTAAAGCCAGCAGAACCCATAGTATTAAAGAAAAAAAAATTAAAAAATGGCGCTAGGAAGCAATGGGAGCCTAAAATTATGACGTAGGAATCAATAAAGGATTTCTTCTATGGTTGGGTTCCACTAGCTTAACGTTAAGCTAGCAGAACGTTAATCTAGTTTAACGGTAAGCCCCAGAACCCAACTACAGAAAATATCTTTTGTTGATTCAGGCTGCGTCATAATTTTAGGTTCATTTTAGGCTACGATTGTCTCCTACCGTCGATTTTTTATGTGTCGTTTTTTTAATCATTGGATTCTGCCAGCTTAACGATTAAGCTAGCAGAACCCACAGAATTCGGTGCTAGGAAGCAATGGGAGCCTAAAATTATGCGTAGGAATCAACAAAAGGTTTTTTCTATGGTTGGGTTCCACTAGCTTAACGTTAAGCTAGCAGAACGGTAATCTACTTCAACGCTAAGCCCAAGAACCCAACGACAGAAAATATCTTTTGTTGATTCAGGCTACGTCATAATTTTGGGCTCATTTTAGGCTCCCATTGCTTCCTATCGCCGATTTTCTATATATTGTTTTCTATTAATCATTGGATTCTTCCAGCTTAGCGGTAAAGCTAACAGAACCCATAGAATTGAAGAAAAAACAGCATATAAAAAATTGGCGCTGTAAAGCAATAGAAGCCTAAAATTACAACGTAAAAAGAAATCAACAAAAGGTTTTTTCTATAGTTGGGTGCCACTAGCTCAACTTAAGCTAGCAGAACGTTAATCTAGTTTAACGTTAAGCCTCAGAACCCAACCACAGAAAATAGCTTTTGTTGATTCAGGCTACGTCATAATTTAGGCTCCTATTGCTTTATATCGTCGATTTTCTATATGTTTTTTTCAATCATTGGAATCAACAACAGGGTTCATTTCATGGTTGGGTTCCACTAGCTTAACGTTAAGCTAGCAGAACGTTAATCTACTTCAACGCTAAGCCCCAGAACCCAACCACAGAAAATATCTTTTGTTGATTCAGGCTACGTCATAATTTTTGGTTCATTTTAGTCTCCCATTGTTTCCTATTGCCGATTTTCTATATGTTGTTTTTTTAAATTATTGGATTCTGTCAGTTAAACGGTAAAGCCAGCAGAACCCATAGTATTAAAGAAAAAAAAATTAAAAATGGCGCTAGGAAGCAATGGGTGCCTAAAATTATGACGTAGGAATCAATAAAGGATTTCTTCTATGGTTGGGTTCCACTAGCTTAACGTTAAACTAGCAGAACGTTAATCTAGTTTAACGTTAAGCCCCAGAACCCAACCACAGAAAATAGCTTTTGTTGATTCAGGCTACGTCATAATTTTAGGTTCATTTTAGACTCCCATTGTTTCCTACCGCCGATTTTCTATATGTTGTTTTTTTTAATCATTTGATTCTGCCAGCTTAACGGTAAAGCTAGTAGAACCCACAGAATTGAAGGAAAAAACAACATATAAAAAATCGGCGATGGAAAGCCTGAAAATATGACATAGCTTAAATTAACAAAAGGTTTTTTCTATGGTTGGGTTCCACTAGCTCAACGTTGAGATAGCAGAACGTTAAGCTAGCAGAAGGTAATTCTAGTTTAACATTAAGCCCCAGAACCCACCAACAGAAAATACCTTTTGTTGATTCAGGCTACGTCATAATTTTATGACTGGTTAAGAGAAGAAGGCCAATACTGCTCCACGACAACGCTCGTCCGCACGTTTCGCAAACGTGTGGATGTGAATGGGCTAAATTTGATTCACCGGCTTCTATTTGGTGTAATATTGCACTTTGTTCTTCAATTGTATTGGTAGTGGCGTGTAGGTTGTGTAAACAAAACATTGCGCGACGTTTTTACTGGACATATTATCATCAAACATGGTCACTAAAAGCAGTTGGTCGCACTAAACGGTTATATTTTTTCAATACCTAAGTATGAAACTCAAGTTGAGTAAACATTATCAAGTCATTATATATGAATTCTACTGTATTTAGTGAAACATTTTTTAAAAAGCAAATCGAAGGTCTGATGTACAAACCCATTCCAATACGTTGATGATTGATTCTATTCAGTAAGACATAAAAGTAAAACAAGTGGATTTTTATTTAAAGAAACATGATTCACTTCCAATAAAAAATTGTTGTTCTTATATAAACCAGATGTTCGATCTGCAGCTATAAATATCCAACATTACTTATGTCCAATAAGAATAAATTTTGTGTGAAATTTAGCAAACTGGTTACACAATACATCAGATTGAGTGTGGGAATTTTTCAATATTTACTTTACTATTTCTAAACAGCGACTATCGAGTTCCAATCTGTTCAATGTTACTACAAGTAAATACGGGTTAAGATTTAAATATGAACTCATTCATTATTTCAATAATATGAAACAGGTTGGATGATAAGACAAAAAAGAAATCAACACCTGCAAGTTAAACTAAATAAACTGTTGAAACTCAATTTTGTGAGTTAAAAAAATTATTAAGTATGCGTTAAAGTTCCTATCAGATCATTGTTACATTGTTATTAATCCTTCATTGGTCACGTGTTTTCGCTTTGCAAAAAATTGTTGGGAAAATTGTGGCAGTACTGAAGTGTAGGCAGTCATGTAGAGAGACCTTCAAGCGACTAAAGATTTTAAGTGTGACAGGCTCTATAAACAGATCATCAGTATGCCACTAGATCCAGAAATCTTCTTGTGCCCAATTTGCATAGAACTAAGCTATACCAAAAAAGTAATTTATGTGTTTTTATATTTGTAACTTACAATTACTTATGTCTATATTCTGGAAATCATGTTTTAAACTGATTTTAATGCTTATATACTGATTATTACGTTTTTGTCAGTTACTGCTTGGATGTATTCATACACTTATGCTTTTTAACTGAAAAATAAAGATTTATTATTATTATTATTTATTAATTTCAATGAGCATAAGGTATACACTCGATTACATACATCAGCGAAGTTTATTGTTGCCCAAAATACTTCGGAGCTGAAAAAACTAAATCAAAATTGTTGAGATAGTTTCAGAGTGTTTAGAGGAACATACAGGATATTGAGGGTATGAATCCTTAGGTGACTTTAAGAATAAAAGTTCAAAAATCCTGTGACCTACACTTCTTAACTTTTGAGCTACAGGATGTTGAAATATCAAGCTTTAATAACTTATTACATGTTTATGAAATTTAGCACATGCCATCTAAGCAATATATTGAGGTGCTGCTAACCAGCGTCTTAAGATGTCTCTATAGGATTCCTATTCTGGATTTATATACTCGATGATGATTTTAATCTGGAAATATCAAAGTATGGACAAGGAAAAAAGTATTATTCCAAATATTATACTCTGCTCTTTTTCATAAATTGCATTCAAAAAATTGTTTACACAATTGATATACTGTTGGTAACAGTAAATAACTTCTGGATTATAATTCACTGTTTCATCAGGTAACTGACCTCAAAAAAGCACATCAAGTTCGATCAAATGTCAAAATTTTACTCAGTGTTTCCTTCGATTACCATGACATAGTGCATCAGTTCTTGCCACATGGTAGTATGATCAATAAGGTGTATTATCTTGAAGTTATGCGCTGCATGCAAGAAGCTATTTTGAGGGAACAAAATAGAAATTGATGTATAAATGAATGAATACATTGCAAGTTTTTGTATCAAAAACATTTTTATTATCATTTGAGTGAAGTGTGCCATTCAATTTGAATCCAGCTGAAAAGCATTGCATGAGTGAATCACCAATAATGCTTCAGGTTACCAAACAGTAGAAACAGCTACTGCAAGAATATCCAGTCAATTTACCTATATCCGAACCACAAAAACCAAAGAAACGAAGTCGTTTATCGAAGCATTCTCAAACATCACAGACGAACTTACCACATAACATGTAGCCTTTTCTGAAGTCTTTGGAAGAATGGGCTATATCATTCCTGTCAGGGACCGTGCTCTGGTACCTCTTGGGGTTCCTCCACAAGAGTTTGCTGAACACACCGAGTATAGACTCGCACAAGCTCAAATGTTTTCTATCACTGCCGACCACACTAGTCTTAGATCTGCTTATGTCGTTGTCGGTGCTCTCGATACCCAACACCGTCGATTTCTGTTTCTGCTTGCACTTTTTTCGCGTGTGTTTAGAATGCCTTTTTGATGACTGCTGTTCACTGTCGTCATACACTTCGAAGACTTCCAGTTCGTAATCCATTTTCCCCCTGGCAATGTCATCTAGCTCATTGGAAAGAGCCTGCAACCGTCAGCTGATTTTCACGAACTCATTTTTCAGCGAACTTCATAGCCAGACGGCAATATCGACACTATTTATTACGGCCTGATAAACGAATCTCTTTCTATAGACATAATTAATTATAAAGTATAAACACACTACAACACATATTCGATCTTCTGCGAATGTGTCAATTTTTGTCGAGGTCAAATTGTGGCAATTTTTTTCCACGAAACTTGTTTGTCGGTAATAAAGGGAATTCCTTTTAGACAGTTACTAGCACGTTCTGTTCCTTATCTCAGTAATCTCATCAATAGATGTCAGTATATGTATATAAAAACAGTTCCCAAATAGTGGAACGTTAATAACCCAAGATGAAAAAAAATAAAGACACAAATCTTTGAATATAGATTTACAATATCCTTGTTAGTTTTGTGGGAAATGTGTTTTGGCAGAAATTAGGAACTTTGAGGTAAATCAGGCATAAAAATTCAGATGTCTAGTTTTACGCGTCTTCAATAGATGGAGCCATAGTATATTTAATTCGATCAAACCGGATGCAAGCGCCAAACGAAATTCGAACATTGATTTGTGACAGATGTCCGAATATAGAAAATGGGAACTTGAGTACTTACCTATTCAAATATTTTGAAAGCGTAAAACGCTGTGTCGGTTTATTTATTTCTGAATATCAGAAGGAAAATAAAAGACGAAATTATTAAAATAGGGAACACACAAAGGTATATATCAGTTTCAAAATAATTTGCTTGGAACTACAAATAAAGTTATAGGTCGTTACTTCCCTTAGTTCAAATTTGTCACAGATAAGACCTGTCAGTTGTCATGACTCCATTTAGGTTTTCCTGAATGTTCATAAGAAAGCCACAAGGGGCGTAGATAAGATTTCTGCGACCCGTATCCATTCCGTTAGAGAATAAAGAAATATATTCGTCTTTCCTATTATCGCTAATCAGTTTCCATAATGTAAAAAATATGTGTCAAAGTGTGTTTTCCGTTATCCAGCTATCGACCCCTTACGAACCATAACCCTCAGAAGTCGAAATTTGTGCGAGCTAAGGTATTGCCTTTTAACGCGCTATTCCTATTATATTAAAAGAATTAAGACTGAGTGTAGCTAATTTTTTCGATTTTATATGAACGTTTGGAACAAATCATACAAATTCCCAAAATGAATATGAACATGAAATTGGAGGAGATAAAGCCATACCACATTTCTCAACTCTAGTTAAAACTCATTGAAATAGTAAATTGCAAATATCGGATGTACGACCTTTTTCTCAAAGTCAACTTTCGATATAACAAAATATTCTATAAAAATAATTGAAATGTTTATGACGGCGCAATAGTCGCATACAATGGAAAATTCGCATACTTAATGGTTAAAATGTCCTTTGTTGTGTGTTTATGGATATTAAATTTTTGTATTAAAATATTCAATATTTAAAAAACAAATACAAACTATGAATCATAAAAAAATTAATTGGCGCTCCGGGGCGACTTTATTGATTCCAGTGGTGCATTTGCTTTTTCAGCTGCAGGAAAAACCTGCAGCACCACATCATCTGAAGATTTTCAATCTTTGTATATTATATACAAATCATTGATGATTTAGTTTGACACCTTTTAGGAGGGTTTTTGTTGTATCTGTGTCTAGTGCTGACCTCTCTAGTCCGAAAAATCTTGTTTTATCTCAAACATTTCTGTTTTTAAATATTGAGAAAGTGTAATTCGTTGTTTACAAAAGAGAGGTCAGCACCAAACACAACGGAAACGTGAAATCTTTGTATATATAGTCTATATACAAAGGTGAAATAATCCCTCGCCAAAGCACAGAATAGTAAACAATTCTGTGGTAAAACAGCAAGTAAAGCATTCAGCGATGAACTCTGTTATTGGTCCATTTGAATAGTTGAAATAATATATTTGATTAGTACTGATTTGTTAAAAATAGACATCAAACGTCGCTGTTCTCTGACACAAAAATAATAGAAAAATTTCGAAACAGGTATGATGATTTATACAATATGAATTGTAACTTTAAATTGAGGAAATAATGAAGGTTTAGGAAAATTAAAAAAACTTATTTAAGGAAAACAGAGTTAACTCTAGAAAACTAGGCACTTTCGGTACTGATATTTTGAAATTTATGAGCTGAGGAAGTTATAACCAATATTACACGACTCACTGTTACATTTACTATCGAATGGGACTAAAAATTGCCAAATTTGAGTTTCAGAGATTTCACACAAAAACATCTAGATTGGCATCAATGGCAGAACTCTTCCATTGCGGATGAGAAGAGAATTTCTCCCGGGGATGATATCACAGATGGCACTATTCAAACGATAAACAGCTGATCAGAATAACTGAATGTGAAACATAGGTTTTGTTAATTGTTTTGCTGTGTTTTGAGTTGTTTAATAGTGAATTCTGCGTTAAGTTTTTTAGTGCGATAATTATAGAAATGAATAACTGAAAAATAGGTATAATAAATGACTTTCGATAACTTTTGGAAACGAGAAACCACGACGATTTTTACAAACAGTTGACAGGACTTTTTCTGTTTTACCTTTTGTCTTAGTTCTGATATTTCCGATAGACGTCGTTCCTATAAAATTAAACTGCGAAGTTGCCAAGTTTTGTTAACATTTTGGGACCTGAAAGAAAAACTACGAGTAAATGGAAACTCACCTATGGTATGTGTTCTACTGCTCCTTATAGACGACCTGCCCACCATTTTCAGGAATTAATGTTAGGATGGAAACAGGTACAGGTACGAATACGACTTAAATGCAAACATAAGGTCACTTAATTTTCCAGTTCAGGTAACAAAATAAGGCCACTTTATACTTAAAGCTACGATATATAATTACTATATAAAGACGGTAAAAAACTATAAAATACGTTCATATAAATATTGCAGAGGTAGAAAAAAATTCGTGGGCTAACTATTAAGGTTCTTGGTATGTATTAAGTAAACTTTTGCTGATGCAGAGGATGGGTCCTGTGGGATATTCGGTAGAGGTGTTTGTTTTGGCAAGAGCCGAGTCGTGGGGGGTAAAGGAGGCGTGGGGGGCGGCGTTGACGTTGGCGGGCGAACGGAAAGTACAGGAGGCGCGCATGGGTGCCTGCCGAACCAGATATCCGGGCCATGAACCGTTCTGAAAAAGAAAGAAATAGTTTAAAATCAGGCATCTACACAACCGGCAACAGCACGTTATCCAAGTACTGTTATTTTCCTTTTGTACATTTCATTTAAATCCCGACCGTACCACCATACGGTTGTAACCATGACTCTTTCTCATACAACTGTATGTTGTCTTAAAAAAAAAGTGATTTGATTTGAAGAACAAGAAGAAGAATTTGAAGGCTACGAATCAGACGAATAAACTCCACTACTTATTATCGATCTTGAACACAATCTTAAATTAGTTTCGAATTATTTTTTATATTGTGTTGCTTCAAAAGCGTGTTTTTTCAGTTTTTCAAAATATTATTTATTTCCCGACTAACTATACAGATACAATTCAGAAGTTTGTAACTCTAACTTATTTTGGATAATAACAGAGACAAATGCGGGTTTTTTTAGAAAAAACGGTGTGGAAGTGGCATTCAGACCACATACCAGGTTATCTAATCTAATATGTTTAGATTATATTGCGACTGTTAATATTTGTGGTATCTACATCCTGAAAATAAATAAATTATTATCTTACTTGCAGAAACACCGCGAACTCAAAATGTTGCACTGTATTCCACCTCATAATCGTAAAAGCTTTTGTCAGTGACCTAATTTGGTCAAACCCGAAATAGCCTTCCAAGTGATAAAGGTTGTTTTACCGAGATTGGCCGGAATATCTGTGTAATCTGCTAGCGACAACATTCTAGACTAATGACGACGAGTTGGAACAATAGAAAAAACCTTTTAGTGAATAGACTGAATGCCATAATTAAGTCGATTGTTTTCAAGAACAGGTGAACGTGCCCATTATCTGCTGATTACTATTTATGTGGAATAAAATAGCTTTATTGTTTTGGAAAATATGTACCACGACAATCAATACACTTTTGCATAATTCTGTAATGATTTTTCGGTAACATGACAGAATCACATTGAATTTTTGTGAAAACATTGGTTTTTAATACTTTTTAATGAAAAAGCCAATATTGTGACATTTTGTATGAAAGGCATTTCAATTCTTTATGCAATGATCTCCACTTTTTTGTATTTTGATAAGCGGTTGCGGAGTTAGGAAACAATCGACAGGAATCAAATCCGGTGAACGAGCAGGCCAGTTCAACGGACTGTGCCTACCAATCCACATGCCTGGGTATGTTCAATCCAGCCAATCCCTCACAGGCCTGAAAAATTTGGGGGCGTCACAAATGAAGTTTTGAAGAATTTCAAAATATGAATCACCAGTCAGATTTTCCCCTGGATGTATGGGTCTAACAATGCGATTTCCCAGTATTCCTGTCAAGACATTAATTTGCCCAGGAGTTTGAGTTTATGTCTGATCAATATCGCACATTTTGGTGGTTGGCATTTCTGTTTAAGAAAAAAATGCATTCGGAACTAAAACAAATACTTTTTTCTACGGATGCTATACAATGTGCCACTTCTCTCATTGCTTTTATACGTTCAAAACGAAAGATTTCTCACGCAGTGAGAAATATCCGCCATTGGAGTGAGAAATAATTTCTCACTGTTATCACGATAACCCAAGTCAGTCATGAATTTGTTATATGTCAGACTGATATGACACGTTCTCCATATTGACAACGCTACACCGACGATTCGCGTGCAATATCCAAGTAGCCTATTGTCGGCGTTTCCATAGCAACAAAACCGAAGCACTGCATAATTATTGCTGTCAACTTTCCCAACGAAAATAGTTTTATTGTTGATTGTTATCGTATAAACAGTTCAGATTTATTAAGTATTGAATATAATGGAATACGAAGATTTAAAGTTGGAAAATACACCTCCAGAAATTTTCCAGAAAGCAATAGATGTTTGCAATAATTTGTACCAAGCACATCAAGAGAAAAATATGGAATCGCTTACAGAAACTTTATGGACTGGAAAATGAAAGTCAAGGTAAATTCTTGTACATTTGGTTAGTACATCGACAGGCAGAGGGGGCGATGTTGTTGGACGTTCGCTTCTGCTTAGTTCGAGGAAT
>WOGR01011349.1:0-10588 GCA_015342045.1 Leptinotarsa lineolata | reverse complement strand
ATGAACCACTTGCATATATCATCAACAAATCTGTGGAAGACGACACTTTCCCAGATATTTTGAAAATAGGAAAAATTGTTCCTATCTTGAAAAGAAATGATTCCTTGTTAATTGACAACTACCGACCTAGTGTATTGAGCAAAGTAATTGAAACATGTATCTATGAACAACTACTTCCTTTCTTAACGAAACATAATGTAATTAACAAATGTCAAAATGAATTTTGCCCCGGTAGATCGGCGGAAAGTGCGACTACAACTTTCTTGGAAAATATCTATAGAGGGATTGACAAAGGAAAGTTTGTGGCCGCACTCTTCTTCGATTTATCAAACTTTTATGAACACGTAAAAATACTTTTGATTGTTTATTTTAAACAAGCACTCTCATGTGTAAAATTTATGTATTTTGTAATACTGTTGTACTAATGTTTATATACATTTCATATTTTTACCATTGATGACTCCTATATCATTGTGAAGTGGTCATTTTAAGGAATAAAGATATTGTTTTGTATTGTATTATGAACCTTAACTGAATTCTCAAAAGAATATCCGATATATATTCCTATATCGCATATGATATCTGGACATTTCATTCTTTTGACGAATGTCAAAAGATTCAAAGCTATTTACAATTTGAGGCGAGTTTTTTAAAGTGAATTTTGGGTTTTGATAACAGAAAAAGATTGTTTTCCGAAACGTCGATTACTAAAGAAAGCTAAATATTGAAATTTGTTTTCAATTGATTCTTTTCAATTCGTAGACAAAATTTATGAATACGACAAGTTATTGACTGATCAGACTCTTCAGTGGTTTGTATTACGCAGTAACTTTTCGGGGTGAACTTTTCAGTTTGCCCTTCATTACACTTCAACAGATTCTCTATTGATTTAGCTTTATTAATTTTTCAGATTGAGGAAGGGTATATACTCAAGAAATCAGTAAGAAGTATTGCCTTTTCAATTAATAATCTCATTATAAACTCACCTATAAACTTTTTGAGTAAGATGCGGTGGCCAGTAGGACGCAAGCTGTATCTCAGCAGGAACTATTGGCATAGGAATGACTGATAAAGGTGTATTGTAGTCTTCAATACCAAAACTAGGATAGGATGTTGGAGCATCAGGCATTTCACAAGGTCTCGAGTAGGTATTGACAACAGGTTCTGCTCCAGTAGAGAATACATGGATATGGCCTGTGTTGTCTCCACAAGCCATAGCTTGGCCATTTGTTGATATGTCAAACGTAAGACACAGGGCTCCTTAAATATAATAAATATACACAGACATTGAATTACACGAAAGAAAAAATTCTTTCGAAACAAATACTTATATATGAACACTGCATGATCTACACATTTAGAGTTACTTATTTTGAAATTGATTGCTTCCTTCCTTTCTTTGGAAAAGCCAAAAAATTTCTTTCCCAAGAATTAATCACTCCTAACCCTTTCAATTCATTTTGCTATTCATATAATTATTAGTGAGAAAAATTATGCCATTCAAAACAATATGATGGTTTTATGAATATTCATAATTTTCAGATCATAATCTAAAATCTTGAAATGACATGAGTATTGTGATTGAAGTGAGTTTTCAGACTGTATTATATTCTTTTCCAATTTATGAAGTTTCTTGAAGTAGTCAGTAACTTCAAAGAAGACTTCATTAAGAGATAGAAGTCTATTTCTGAAGATATTTTCAGTAACTTAAGAACATGTATTTAAAATTTCACGGCCGAAGATAACTGTATCAAAGCTATTTTCCGGGTTTTTTGGCCGTGGTCTACAAGTTTTTATGTCTGACGTTTCGTCTACTACTGCTGTAGACATTATCAAAGGCGATGAAGTAACGGTCGAAGTGCTCTAATAGTTCTCAAGGTAGAAACGAGTTTCTGCAGTTAAGGATATTTGTCAGTCACTATTGGGTATATGTAGGAAATGTGCCATCTCACTAAAGAAATATTATGCTAAATTTTGGCAGACATGAGAAGGGTGGCATTTAAGAAAGTGAAAATAAACTCCTACGAGAATACAGTGAACTGGTAAAATTGTAGTCGATTGGTTATTGCGAGTGGTTAGTTCTACTCATTATATCAACCGCTATTGTGGATATGAGATCGATCTACTGTGGGACGATGTTTTTCACTAAGTACCATCTGATTCTTGCTTGGAATCGCACGTTGAAAGGTAAGACCATAATAAATCTTCGCTCGCACAAGCTTCCACTTTTGACAGTTGTCATTTGTATCAAGACGAGATTTTCGTAAACTCTAGAACCCCACTACTATAACGAGCTAGCTATGTTCCTTAATTTGTGAAACATAATAAGAAGTAAAACGGTAATACGAATAATATAAAAGATGATCAGGGCCGGACTGGTGGATCGGGCGATCGCCCGGTCGTTTTATGAGCCGTCCGGCCAGTGGACATCATGATTTCATACAAAGCATTTTTTTGGATGCACTACTGTTTGCATAAATACGGATTTTTTTTGCGACAGTGTAGCAGTCGAAAGCCATAAAATGTCTGAATTTTCTTAGCACATGAGATTCTTTGAAATTGCCGCTTTTTTTTCTATAAACTCAAATTCAGCGTTCCCTTGATATATGGTTATTTGTTATCTGTTATTAATTTTTTCCGTTTATAACTACGAGTACAATCTAGAAGAGTATGATGAATTTAGAAATTGAATTGATATTGTCATCACAAGATTTTAATCGAAATCTCTGTGACAAGTATATTCAAAGCGTAAGTGTGGTTATTTTGTGTATGCAATTATGTAGAATTTGTATAGCTTTATAATTAGAGTAAATGTGCAACTAAAATTCCGTAGATTTTAAATTTTAAATGACGACACAAGAATAAATTATAAAAATACTAAAAATTCTTTCTTTAGAGTTATAGACGAACTAAGTTCCAGAAAGGCAGAAAAAAAATATATTTTAGAGGAACAGTGCTGAAAAGTGTCAGAAAATTTCCAGTATATTTGGTGCGGAATCTGAACCAAACTCAAGTCAGTTCATCCAACCATGAACCAGATTTGTTTTTGAAAGATCGTCCCGTCAATCCTCAGGCTCTACTCATAACAAGGAGTTGCCTTTTAGAACAAAATCTGGTAGAAAACAAAATTGGCTCAGTTACAAGTTTTATTGTTGTATCTATTTAGGATTTTATAAGGAGACGCAGTTTCCATTTCTTGTGTTAAGTGTGAGTATGCAAGTATCACGTATCAACTGCGGCATTCATCTTCAGTGGCATGGTCGAAGTGAAAAGAAGCATTGGTACCCGCCTAGTCGAGCACAAGCGGAGTTGCTGATTGTGACAGACCGAGAAGTCTGTACATGCATGCATTGAACATGCATTGTAACATGCATTGTATGACGGGGAACACAAGACCCTGTTCGAAAATACCGAGTCTAGCAATGTCGAATCATTATTCAACAAGAATGTATTTAGAAGCCATAGAAATACACAAACACCAAGAGAACTTCAACAGAAAGGAAGAGAGACCATATCTTCCAAAGATCTGGCACACAGCATTGAAAAGCCGTCACCCAAATCTCGCGGGAAGTACGCGAAAACCCGCCATTCCAGAAAGTGGGAGAAAAATCAGCACTATAAATGACACAGCAGAAATGAGAGCTTCAGTTTCAGTTGATACGTCAAGAAGAGTACTTCGACCACGCCACTGAAGAGGACTGCCGCAGTTGCAGTTGAAACGTTTGGAGATTATAACCAAAGAAGACCACAGCAAAACCCGGAAATCAACCAAAACATGGGTTTCTGAAACGATAAAAATTATAGAGAAATGGTCTTTGGGTTAGCGTGGGAGTGAAAACGAAGCTGCATATAAGTACTCTACTAAATGATTTATGTTGATCATGGCAACTCCTTGGAAATTATTCTGCTCATTTCCAAGTTTGACCACCCGCTACTATGCATCACATAGAAAAGATTGCAGAGCAAACTGAGAAAATCGAACATTTCATTGTGTATCCAACCAACATCACAGTAGGTAGTTCACGCGATCGGCGAGAAAGGAGAAATTTCACATCGTTCTTATCAAAGATGACCATTAACGACATAATGACTGGTATTTAAAAATTAATTCAAAACAAATTTTCTGAAGAAGTGAAGAGAGCGGGATCTATTTTATTCAAATTGATATATTTGATATTGATACCCAAGATGTCGTTGATCAATGTTCAGTTATAATCAGATACGTAACGAACGAGGTAGTACATGAAATACTGATAAGACTGGTTAATGGAAATGGTACAAATAGGTATCAAAAAATCGAAAATCTTTATTCGTCTGTTTGGGTTATATACTAATGAATAACACTATTTACAATATATACAAATGTTATCTTCCCCACATATGGGAGTAGGGTAGGGGGCCAGAAAAGGGATGGGTGTAGGAAAAGGAAGGAAATGGTAGGAGAAGACTTCAATGTAGAGCCCAAGACGACAGCGAAAGGTAACGCCACCTCACAGTTCCACGATTGGAGAGTGGGAGGCGTCCCCGCTGATGTTAGTGGGTAGCTCTCCACTCAACAGTGCTTCATTTCAGCTTCAGTCTAGGACTTCTCGCTTCCTGCCGAAGCTCACGCGAGGGTTATCGGTAAATTGCAGTTCGGTACATGGTGTTAAGTATGTCTATTGTATATCAGGTTTAGTGATAGTGCCTCCTGGAAAAGTTCATGAAAAAACCAGGTAAGAGTAATTCTGAAATCACGGTAATTCGTGAATTATCCTATCTAGTCTTTTCATGAACTAAGCGCGATTACATTCGCGCCGTTCATGAAAAATATCAAGTGCCTCATAGATCAGTCCATGTTTACGGGGACGATCATGATAACTTCTGAGTGCCGTGACGTCCCTCGTCAGCGGGGTTTTCGGCAGAGAGAACTTGAAGAATTCATAAGACAGCCTCCTGATGTGTTTAGTGACTGTCTCAACTTCAGCCAGATCTAACAGATCAGCCAATGAAATGTATCTACGGAGTACCTTATTCTGTATCCTTTCGAGTCTCTGAAGAGGAGTTCTCTTAAAGCTACAGAATACAGGACAAGCGTACAACATGGCTGGTCTAATTATTTGTTTGTAAATTAACAGCTTGTTGTTAACCCTAAGCTTTGAGTTCTGTGCAATGAGCGGATACGTGAGTTTTACCGCCGCGCCCGCTTGTTGTATGGCCAAGCTCAGATGTTCCTGAAAATTCGGGCGCCTATCCAGAATAACTCCCAGATGTCGCGCGCTCCTCTACCCGAAGATCTTCACGTTAGTAAATTTCTTCGAAACGTTGACGAGTTCCATTTTATTAGGGTTAATCTCGATTTTATTACTCTCGAAGTAAGGCACGACCAACCTATCGAGGTGGATCTGAAGCTGTTGCTTCGCCACCTCGCTCGAGTACGAATGCGCGTATATCGCACTGTCATCTGCGTATATACCCACATTCGTCCTCGAGAACATCGGAAAGTCGTGCGTGTACAAAGAGTACGAGTGCGGTGACAGGCAGGACCCCTGCGGGACACCGCGAAAAGTTCGGTTGCTAAGGTAGGATTCGAGAATCCTAATCACATATAAGGGCATACCTGCCGACCTCAGCTTGGCGATAAATCCTTCTATCCAAACTTTATCGAAAGCTTTTTGGACATCCAGCAGGACCATAACCGTATTCATTCCCCGGTTGAAGGATTCCTTCACCTCGTGAACAAGTCGGATTAGTTGAGAAGTCGTATTCCGACCTCGTCGGAACCCAAATTGCTCTTCGGGAATGAGCTTCATCCTGTCTTCCAGGCTAAGAAGTCTACTTAAGAGAATCTTATCAATGACCTTCGCCACCGCACTGAGCAGCGAGATCGGGCGATAGCTATCAATAAGTGTTTTAGGTTTTCCAGACTAATGTATGGGCACTACCACAATCTGTATAATGCTGGTGTTTAATTGTAGCGTTAACTGTATGTACTAGTTGCACAACACCCTCTCGCGGCAGATTCCGCAGTAGAACTGCCTCAATCCCACCCACGCCTGGGCTTTGTTTTTCCCCAGGCGCTTTATGGTTGCAACGCCATCTACGACGTCTGTAATCCACTTCACTGATGTTGGCTCCGGTATTATGGGAGCCGGTCTGCTTTTGATGGTGTTATCAGCTTCAGTGGTCGCTCTGTGCTCATCAGAGGCATCGGGGTTCACATAGTGGACACTGAAGAAATATTCTCCAAACAACTGAACCTTTTGATGGTCCGTCACTGCATGCACGTTGCCGCTCTCTATGGTTGGGATGGCCTCAAACCGGTTACCTAGTCTTTTGGGCATCCTCTACAAAGAGTGGTCGTGCACGTTGAGGCTTTCGAGTTTTTCTCTCCACTTCATGTTAACGAACTCTTTTATGCGCTCGTCGACCTCCGTAGGTAATGTAATCAATCATTTGTACTTTAATGTATGTTTGAAAATGTCCTTATAGGACGATACTGCAGTAAATTCAGTTACGACTAAAAGTGGTAATAAACATAGAAAATTTTCATTTCTCGCTTTTCATGATGATCTCTTACCACGTAGTAACGGCTACATCCATCAATTTATTGAATGAATTCACGTGAATTCGTTGAGGTTTGTTTCAAAATTCAATTCAGATTGAAAATTTAATTTTGTTTTCGTCGAATACGTATCAGTACAAATAAGTACTGAAACAGCGCTATATGATTTTGATTCTCATGACTGCAAATTTCAAATATACGATTTTTTCATAGATTTCTTAAAAGTATTCGATTGTGTAGATCACGAGTTGTTAATTTTGAAAATGAATAGACTTGGAGTGCGGGGAATTGCTCAAGATTTGATAAAGACATCTTCAAAATAGAAAACAGCAAGTCATTGTACAAGGTGTGGAAAGTCAATCACTAACAATAAAACAGGGTGTTCCTCAGGGAACCATACTAGAACCACTTTTATTTTTAAATGAATCTAACGATCTAATAATATATCTTCATGACCTCACGATGGTACATATAGTTGCATATCCAGACGACACTAACCTTTTCATTAAAGCAAAAAAACCCATAGTACTACGAATTACATGGGCTACTCAAAATCATCCACCACTTAACATCAATAAAACAGTTTCAATGAAATATTGGTTAGGTAATATGAATGACACTTTCAGTATATTTAAATATAACGATCTGGAGGTTACATCTTGCTCAACAACAAAAATGCTTGGTCTCACTGTAGATCACGAATTTACGTGGAATCCACATATCTACTCTGCGATAAATTAAAAAAAAAATGTTACGCACAAAGATTCATGCGAAATCACTGCAGCAAGAATGTTTTGCTAAGTCTATAATGCTATGCGACCATCAATTCTCATATAGATACGGAATTCTAAACTGGGGAACGGGATCTTCTGCACAGAGTTTTATACTCCAATAATATGATATCAGAATCATTGATGATCTAGAATTACAACAGTCATGTAGAGATTCCTTCAAGAAATTGAGAATTCCCACTCATGCTGGTTTACACATATTTATTTACTTCTTAGATTGGAAGAAGATGGAGAAGTAGAAAGCCAAAATGTTATTTTTTTCCAAAAAATATGTATATAGAGGATACATCTTTCGATGTATCCTCTATATTATACAGGTATGAAACTCAGGTACGTTTAAAGAAAAAAGTTCCTATGAACATAGGTTCTATTTTTGTGTGTATTTCATATAGGTTCAAAATTTTGCGCATATGCTCTTGAGGAATGGAGAAAATGCGTTTCTACAAATTCTCTGACAATATGAAAACACGGAGAATTAAAATAAAGTCAGTTTATTATTAATACCATTATTATCATGTACGTCAATGAAACGTCAGAAGCAACTCGGTTGAAGGTTATAATTCGTATGGAATAATCTGGTTAACTTGCCCGCAAATTGTGCCAATTTGGATGTTTCTAGACAAATATGTACATGAAATATTCAAGGCCAAGTTCAATTGTAAATTATCGCCGTCATTAAGTATGATGTTTGTCGTTCATACATGTCAAACTTAACGAAACTTGATAACTGGCAACAAAACAAATAAGTGGCTGTTGATAAGAAAAAACTTGTCAAGTGTGTTGACACCCTAAAAAGATTTGATTTTTCATTATGAATAAAAATTATGTAAGTTTGGAATATGTGTTATGAAGACAAATGATTTGTTTGTCTAAAATGTCATATAAAGTGTTGCAAATTTTGAGATTATGGGTTACATTATTCATTTGTGAAATGTGTTCAGAAATTTTTAAGTCTTAAAAACTTCATTACCGATTTCGAAAAATCTTATTTGAATTCGTTAGAAGTCGGTTATAGAAACTATTCTGACTGGTCTAAAACCTCTTTTCCGGAATTAAGGATTATGTTTCTGTCAATTTTTCTCCGAAAATTCAATTGGAACACTTCAAAAATTACCTGAATATTCTTGGAAATTGCAAACTGAAATGACAACAGAAATTGTCTTTTCCAATAAGTGAATATTGAAACGAAAATTCGAAATGATTTGAAATGAAAATTAAAAAATATTATGTGATATAATTTGAAGTTTTGAAGCTCAAATGAGTCTGTAAACATATGCGAATATATTATTAGCTTACCTAGGTTGCAGTGAGTTTCTTTTCAAGCTTTTTATGATAAATACCACGATGTAATGAAGTTCCGTGAGGTACTTCCGGTTTGGTAATGTTCAAAAATGATTTGATTAACGAATTAACTCCTACGTGAAGGTTTCAGTTTGCTCATTTTGAATTATTATCGACGTAACCTGATACGACAATAACGCGACTTTTTTTGATAAAAAACTTTTGTGTTTCGTTCCGAAAAGATAATGTGTTCAATTCTTAATTCCTACAGAGATGTGATTAGTTTAGTCAATGACCTTTTTCCCATATAATTTTACCAAACAGCACCAAAGTTGATGAAAAATTTGGATTAAATTTTGACATACCTTACTTCAAAGTGAAAGTGTTAATTTTTCAATTCACCATTTCAGACGGTTTTTCGCGAATAAAAACTCGAAATATAAGTATCTCATCGAAAAAATTACTCGTATTAAAACTATATCTTAGAGAAAACAAAAAGAATTCTTTAAGGGAAACTCATAGAACCTTTCTTGAATGGCTCGAAAAAACCTTCATTTTTATTTTATATGAAAGTCCCCAGCATTTAAACAGAGCAGGTTATGACGATGTATAAAAAAGTAAAAATCACCCTTTAGTAACCTCCCTAATCGGAAATAATGGTTATCATTTTAAAAACTCAATTTTTGTACCCGCTCTAGGAGTTTGAAGTGCTTAGTATTGAATAAATTCAGGCTTGTAGTGAAAAGAGCAATTTGTAATTTTGCAAATAGTGTTTTTTTCAAAATACCTACAAAATCATAATTGATAAGCAAAATATGGCTATAATGTGTCAATGCCGCAATTGACAAGGCAATTTTTGTAAAATTATGAAAATTATTTTCATTGAAAGCTAAAATGTTTCCAAAATTAGGCAATATGAACAAGTCAATCTTCTAGAGCACTTTACAAGCACAAAAATAAAGTGAATTGTGGAGTAGTGAATATTATTTTTAATTGAAGTGGTAATTGGATAGTTATATTCACATTTTTTCGTCATAACTTGCTCAGTTTTGATGCTAGAGACTTCTATGGAAAATAAAACTGAATGTTTTTTTCGAAAATTTCGAAAAACACATTGTTTTTTGGTTCCTTCACGTTGAAACTTCTCAATTTTGGCATTTGTCTAGGAATCAACCGTCAACAAACTGTTACGCCGTTTGTATTGCGTCTACGGACACTATCAACCCACCATTTCTTTATAAACTACCTTTTATACTAGATTTTTTCGATAAAATACCTACTTTTTGAGTTATTCGCGGAAAACCGCCTGAAAGCGTAGGTTTATCAGTTAAAAATTCACAATTTCACTTGGGAATAAGTCGAAAATACCGTCTTTCATGAAATAACGTGCCTGCTCAGAATTAGTCAATCTATCCATTCTCGCTGTTATTTTCAATAAAACATTTTTCACCCCCCAAGAAGGCGTAGCAACTCCCGGTATAGGGTCATTTTTCGAGAAGAAGGTGAGTAGAACCTAAATCCAAACTTTTGTGCAAATTGGTGTTTTTGGGCAGAATTATACAGTATCGCTGTATTTTACCTTCACTAAAAGTTGTGAAAACAAATTAAATCGCCGCAAGATATATCACCCTCTGTGACAAAACTACCTCAAAGTGCAATAGGTCTTTGCACGCAAGGAGCCGACTTCCTATAGGATCGGCCTGGGCATAGGACATACCTATAGCATACTGAAGCATTCTCAAGTGATAAAATTCTAAAATGTTTATCTAGCGTGTCATATAATATATCAATCAATGGAAGCTTGTCACAAGTTTTGTAAACGAATTCTGAAGAAATTCTAGAGGTTTTGTACTTCGTAACAGTCATATGAACACATGTTTATATTATCCTTAATAAAAAACACAATTTGTGTGTTTAGTATCTAATATATTATAAATAACCTGACTCGTTACTTAATGAAAAATAATAACAT
>WOGR01011348.1:0-10588 GCA_015342045.1 Leptinotarsa lineolata | reverse complement strand
TGAAAGACCCTATAGATAGTGCAGATGAACCACCCTGTACGAGTAGAAACTTCACAAGAAACAGTCGACAAAGCGGCAAATTCAAATTCTATACTTTTACAACAAATTTGGAGAAAGGGAAATCAATGTACATTGGAAAATATTATCAATCTGTATTATAATCTATGTTAAGCTCAGAAAGGAAAGAAACAACATAAACTCATTGAGAATTACTTAAAAGAGTGAAATTGAAGGTTTTTCATAGACAGATATTTGCATGGATACCAAACTTTTCAATATGATAGTGTTATTTACATAATGTTATAAATAACTGAGAAAAATGTTATTATATGTCAATGGATAGATGAAAGATTTGCTATAAAGCTGCAAAAGACAGCAAATAGGTAGAAAATGAGATTGTCAAGTTATAATTGTTAACACAAGAACATAACAGGAAAACAGTGTCGGTTGCTAAGCAAGAAGTTTCGACATTCATTTTGAAAATCAACAAGGGGATGCCAAAAAGAATCGAACGAGAACAGACGCGTTATAATTTGCTCCCAAAATATTTGAGGAAAATAATAAAAAAGTGGAAAATCAGTAATAGTCTACTGAAATGAGAAGTGTTAAAGCTTTCCGTTGATAAATAGCTGAAGTATTTCGAGTTTCCATCCACAACCAGCTGGGATATCCAGTATTGATGCTAGTCTTGTAACCAGTGAAGGTAATGAAAACACTGAACCTATTTATATTTGCAAATATAAAAGGAACTATTAAGTTCGTACAAGAGAATAAATTACTCAACCTTACTTCATCGAAAATCCACAAATTGTCATCACATCGCAGATATTCACGAAGGTCACTGCTTCACAGAACTTTCTACAATAGAAGGAAACAGAACTTTGAAGTGTTTACTATGAATTGTTCCGGGGAAAATTAGATTATATTTATTGTCGTTATCAAGGATTTTGTTAGTTTGAGTAGAGTTAGATTTCGGTCATTCCCGTTTCAGTCATTTATATTTTCAGTTTTCTTATTTTTATATTTATTAAAACCGTTTTTACAATTTGTTCTGTGAGTTGAGTTTTTCCAAGATTTGTTTACGAGTAAAATTCAGTGCAGGCTTGTTTCTTGGTAAGTCAAGGTAATATTCAGAGTCTGAATCCACCTGAGGTGTTGAGAAAAATCTCTATACTAAGTGCAGTGTAAGATTTCCACTCAACAAAGGGTCTAGCCGAACCAAATTTGAAATAATAAATAAAAATCATTTTAAATCATATAATCATGTGAATTTCATATAATGTTCTGAAAAACGGACCAAGACCTGCCAATAAAGTTGGGTTCCTGTCGCATATCATGAAAAATAATTCATTTAAAAATATCCACAAGCTGAAGAAAACCAATAATACAATAAGCCACTTGAAGGAAGCCAGAGCAAAACATCTGCCAGCAAATATCAAAAGACATGAATTGATTGTAAACGGAGAGGCCTACACTGCAGTAGAACTGACCAATCAAGAAATCAAGATTTGGGAGAAAGAAAGCAAGGAGCCCTTAATTACTGAAGGAAGATATTCTAACAGTGCACCAACTACTCCCATTCTCCCAGATAATACACAGCAGACTTTGATGTTAATTTGAACCTAACCATCAAAGACCCGGCCAGGAAAACAAAATGAAGTGTCGATAATCCACTGATAGGCTTGAAAAAATGACATGTAGTAACTACGCAAGTTCCAGAAAGGCAAAATAAATAAATTCAATTTTTTATTCATTCTATACAATTATTACTATATTCTTTCTTTATAATTTTCATTATCTTCACTCTCTATCACCTTTTCTTATACTGTATTATCAGCAATTACACAAAAATACATGAATTCTACATTTCAATACATTATTTTGATTAGCGTTCTGATTTATACTCTGTAAACATGTTATATACGTCGAACTCTTTTTTTCAAGACAATTTCTCAACATTTCACTCCTGTTCTTGAACAGTCATGGATATCTTTAAATTTCAAAAATGAAATATATATAATTGGTTTATTATATCGCCTCCAAAATCCCAACTGACACGATCTTTGCAAGAACTAGAGGATGTGACTGGTAACCTTCAACCAACATGTGACTCAATCATATTGATAAAGGATATCAATATAATCTTGCTAGGACCAGACAAAGCAATCTTTTCTCCGAATTAGTGACTCATGATTTTCAACAACTGATAAAGCCGCCTACTCGTGACACACCAACCAAAGCTACGCTGATAGATATCCTAGAGTGTTTTGATCCTGACGATATTACTCACTCGATGTTATTAATATACAAGGCATTTTCGATCATATGTTGATAAGTTGTCAAGTAAAATCCATTCAGAGCGCTTCTCATATAAAATATGTTTCTCTCGGAGAATTTTCCAAACTCAATACTGATTATTTCTTCTCAGATTTGAATTCAGTTAATTGGGATACCATCTATACTTTGAAGAACGTGGATGAAATGTTAACCTATTTCAACAATAACTGCCAAACCACCAGCACCTTGGCTAACACATAATATAAAGGAAATCACACAAATCAGAGATAAGGCATTGAAGAAATATGAAAGGACAGAACTTTCAATTGATTGGAAAGACTATAAAGATATCAGAAACTATACCACAGCTGCAATACGACGTGAGATGAGAGCATACCTAAGTTTTGTCCTCACGAACTAAAACTCAAAAACCAAGTGGAACACACTTAGATCTCTTTGAACTTTAACAAATGATAAACGATCTGAAATTCCTCAAGAAATCCAAAATGCATCAAAAGTTGATTTATATTTCCTTGAAAATCAATCATATTGATGAATCTTCAAGTGAACTTCCTCTACTTGATAAATATGACACTCTAAGAGGAAATCCTCGATTCCGTTTTTCAACCGTTCCTTCTTTCCTTGTTCAACGCCACTTAAATGGCATCACAAGTAACGTCACAGGATCTGATCATATTTCCATTGAAATGATCAACTAAATTGAGAAAAAAATTTAGATCATCACCACTAATAGGTTTCCCATGGCATGGAAAAGTGCCCTAGTGATATTCATACCTGAAACTAGTAATCACACTGACTTATCTCAACTAGGTCCCATCAGTTTGTTGCCAACATTATCCAAAGCCTTTGAACGAATTCCAAAAGAACAAATCACAGATTATAATATGAAACAAAATATTATAACGGAAACTCAGTCTGGATTCCGTGCATTCCAAAGTACAACCACTTCTCTCTTGAATATAACTGACGATCAAGTGATAACAATCAGCTAACGTGTCTTACACTACTGGATTACATACATACAATTGATCATCATAAAGAAAGCTATTACACTATGGATTCGCTGGGGATGCTGCCAAACTGAATAAAGAGTACCTCACAACACGTACTCAGTCAGTTGTCATTTGAATTTCTATATCTGATGCCAAGCCAGTAACTCATGGAGTTCCACAAGGTTCAATTCTTGGACCCCTACTTTCCTTACTCTATGTAGCAGATTTTTACCAAAGTGTGAAAAGTTGTATGATCCACCATTATGCTGACGACACGCAAGTATATATGGCTTTTTCAGCTGAAAATATCAATCAGGCCCTCATTAACATCGAAAAAGACATACAATCCTTATTTGACATATCTGCAGCGCATAACCTCAAACTGAATCCATCAAAATCACTAACAATGCTTTCTGGTCCCAAGTCAAAGCGTGAGCAAATATGCGACAACTTCAACATAAAACCAGCTGGAACTGCGCTCTAAGTCGTTGAAGTCTCTATAAGTTTGGGATTATTGATCGATTCCAATCTCAGGTCCACTAAACATATCAGTCACGTTTGTCAAACCTCATATAATGTATTACGACAGCTATATCCCAATCGGAATATCCTATCCATTAAACCTAAACTGGAATTATGTGAGACTCTGGTGATGTCCAGAATATCATATTGCGATAGTGTATATGGTCCTGCATTACTTCAGGCTGATTCAGCTCGTTTGCAACGAATTCAGGATTCTTGTATTCGATTTGAATATGGAATTCGAAAATTTGATCACATTAGTGGCAAGTTTGCGGATTCCGGATGGATCAACATCGAAAAAACGCGTAACCTTCATCTGCTCACTCTCATACACAATGTTTTAACATCCAAGGTATCTTTTCAAAAGACTGATAACAATGCGAAGCCTGAATCAAGGGAATACCAGGAAATGCAATCGACTTCTTGTACCCAAACACTCTACTAATCTATTTACACAAAGTTTCTCTTACGTTTCCTCGAAAGAATATAATTCCCTTCCTAATGAATTCTGGAATTACTCTCTGTAGAACTTCAAAATGATATTGAAAATGAGACTCAGCCTACTCTAGATGTATCACTTACCTACTATTATTATGTTTATTTTGAGTTGTTTGTATTAGATGCGAACCAACCTAATCATGTTCAATATATTTCAATTGCTAAAGTTAGAGAATATATAGAGAATTAGTGACTGGATTAAATATATATATCGGTTCAATTTGTGAAGTTGCAGTCGATAGCTGGGCTTTCGGTGTGAAATACACCGAAAGCTAGACATATAACAAAGAGTTTTCTTTGTAACAGTCCAGCTATTGACTGCAACCTCACAAATTGAACCGATATATATATTTAATCCAATCACTAATTCTCCTGATATACAAGGATAGGGTTTTACCAAGATATCCATCAACGCTATGGAACAGCGAGCGTGAGATTCTTGAAGACTTGGGCGAATGATAACATCAAATTGGCAACATTACGGAATAGAAAAATTTTTCTCTTGAAATGCAGACAAATGAGTTTATTTCCCAATCATATATCCAATGGAATCCATAACATCATGAACTTAATGAATCATCAAGAAGGACGAACAGGACGTCAAATTAATAATTTTAATTTGAAGTTAAGGAAGAAAATTCTGAATTTAGAAATTCAAATTACTATTTGTGATATATCCAAACTGACTAAAGAACAAAAAGATCTAGAAAGTAAATTAACAACACTAATACCAAATCATATCTTTGTCGAATTCAAACGTAGGTCTGGTGTAAATTATAACCGTCACTTTCATCAAATTAAAAACAAAAATATTCAAAAAATCAATTCATTGAAAAATAATTTTTTATCTGAAATATCATTTCAAAAAGATTGGTTCAAAAACCTAACCAATATCAGTATCCCTAATGATATACAGAATTTTCTTTCCCTTGGCCCTAAATTCAGTATTTCTCCGGATAAACATCATATTAACATTTCGTCTCTGTTAGCAGATTTGGAATATATAATGGAGAATTTCGATGAGGCTCAAAAGGATATATATAGAACACAAGTAACAAATATTATAACGAATTTTCTATATAAAAATCATAACAAGGAGAACTTATTGAATGAATTATATAATAAAACCAGAAAATATTGAAAGAACATCCAGAGATGATTATCACGAACAGTGACAAAGGTAACGTTACAGTCGCCATGTATCGTCGCCAAGTCGTTTTATTTCCTCAATCATATCGTCAGTTACTGTTTCTTTGTTATTCACTAGGAAAGATTTAAAATGAAGAATTTCTAGTCCCAATGTAACCAAAGGATGTAATCTTTTACAGCGATTAAAATATTTTCCACTTAAAAATCCATTCACATTGCTTAGTCCGCAGTCACTAATAACTTTACCAACGGCTTTGAAGTAAGCCATCATTATGTGGAACGGTCCTAAATGGATGAATAAACTATTATTAAATTGAGGGTTTTCTGTAGCTTGTATATGAAAAGCAACTTACCTGTATATTAGGTTACTGTAAATCTTCAGCTATTTTTATCTTTGAATCATAGTTTCTAAAATTATGGATGTACTTGTTGGCGACGCGTTTATTGGAGTCGAATAAGAAATTACTTGTTGCGGACTATAATAATCATAAATCCGGCTATTGAAACCAACCCACATAGGTACATTAGGAAACTCCAGAGCATGACTTACCATCCATACGTTGTCTACAACTGCGTATTTTTGAGAATCCATAGATTCGATTGCTAATATATCCTCAACCGCTGCTTGCAACGCAGCCGTCATTTTCGGTTTTTTAGGATACGGAATGTCGTCAATACTAATTTCTTCGAAAGTTCTCCTTCTCTTATCATTGGCGAATTGCTTTCATTATTTGGAGTTGGAGCTTCGGATTCTTCAGCTGCATCTAAGTCGACATTTTGATTAATAATACTTATTGTGTCGTGTAGAGTATCTTTTCCATTGGTAGTTTCCACAAAACGATCGAAATTATCATATGCTACACCAGTAAAAAGATTTGGGTTCTTTTTTATTTTCTCTGGAAATAAGGTAGACTTTTTAATCGAAGTATATTTATGTTGTTTCAGTTTCAAGTTCTTCAACGCCCTGATAACTAATGGAGTGTCCATATATATATATTGATAATGTCAATAACTTTTCTGCTACTTGTTATATTATGTCTTGACAATAAGAATGCACTTGACGAGAAAATTTGATGCTGTTTTTTCGCTTTACATTACATCCACCAAGGAGAGTGAAGTAAAAGTCCAATAATGGTTACGGTATCGATACTTCTCCTGAGATTAAATGCTGCGCTGTAATATTTTTAGAGAGTAATTTGTTACTTTCTATTCCCAGAATGAGTTTTCTCAGAATCAACGCAGATTTTTTAAAAATATTTTCTGTCTGTAAGCTTTCCAGTATTGTATCATCTATCGCTTGTAAGTATTTCGGCGCTATTATTTTTTTATTGCGAATAGTAAAAACTATGACATCTTTAGAATGTCTTCAAAATTTTTTCTTCGAGGTGATGTGCTGTAAAAGCTGCATTCATTTCGATTGAATTTTCTCGAAAAATCTTTCCTAAATGAATCCATATACAGCTCGTGTAAATATATTAATAAATAACAGCGCCCTTTTCTGATTATCTCTTCATAGATGATGCTGCTAATGTCATTAAAAACGCTTTCATGTAATTCCCGGTGATAATGCCATTGACTTTTATGAGATGACTTGTTTTTCGATGCTAGATCATTGTTAAATATTACTCGACAATCTGTGAGGTGGTATATTTTTAGGTCTGAAAAATTTTCCAATGTTTTTAATAATTCCTAAGAGTGCTGTAAACCTTCGAGCCTGGGTAAAATACTCGACTGAAATATGTTTGTGTCGGCAGCATGAATTAAAAGCATTTTCGACCGAATTTTTTCTTTTTTTTTTTCATACAAAATATACAGGCAACAAGAGTCATTGAAACTAGCATCCCTTCCGATTGAAATATTTTCCTCTTCGGTTTCATGGTTTTCTTCACCAATATCTTGTTCATTAATATTCAGATTTTCTTGATAACTTGTGCCTGGTAATGTTTCTGAATCTGATATTGAAGCTGGTTGTAAAATTGTTGAAGGTTCTGTAGGTATAGGCGGTAAATCGAGTTGTTCTGCAGAGGTTGAAGATCTGTTGAGTCTGAAAGTAAAGTTTGTTCTAATGATGTTGGAGATTTCGATGCTGGAGATTTCGATGCTGGAACGGCAGTCAGCTCAGAAAGCACCGGTATATCTGGAGATAAACTGTCAATAACTACACTGGTAGATTGTTTTTTTCCCACCATTTTCTTTAAGGCTTGCAGGTTCGGAATTGTAATATTGTTTATTCAGTCCTGTAAATATTTTATGGCATGCTCGGTGATAACCTCCATCAGTATATTCTATAGGCAAAATAACGTTCGCGTATTTGAGGTTATGTTGTTTTCTGGCTCCCAAAACAGTTTGGCATTTTTTTAATGTCTCTTCAGAAGACAATATCAATTTGCCATCACTTTTATTGCATATAAAACATCTCAGTTTGTTTTCTTCTGTTTCCATGATAACACTTTATCACACCTGCACCACACTTTTTTAATGAAATAAATTTCAAAAGTAAATAATAAAACGCTTGTTGTACGTATAACTGTTCACATTACTATTAAATACTCAATCCACAGATACAGAATATAAGACAGCTAATGCGCCGTGGACCAAACGCACTATCTCTCTCGCACCCGCTAAAAAAATTGTTCTAAAATTGTTCGTTCCGTTAACCAGCTGACGAACGTCAACCCTCAGAAATCGAAACTTGTGCGAGCAATGGTTTAACGAGGTCTTACCTTTTAACGTGCGATTACCCAGCACGCATATATAACGCTCGCGCCTGGAGTAGACTTCTTATGTGTCTGGCAGGATGAAAGAACCATCGAAACTGTCTGGGAACTTAGAGTTCCCCAAATAACATATGTAAATTTCAGATTTTATATTATGACGAAAGTATAATTATTAATAATCATACTTTAGGGATGCCTGGCAGGGGGTTACTACCGTACTAAGTGTCCGGCAATGAACGAGCAGTTTCTTAACATTATTACCAATTAAAATGTATAAAATCTGAGCTTTATACTATTACGAATCCAAAACACAATTTTACTCACCTTTACTACCTGTTACCTACCAAAGCCACCGCGACCCAAATTCCATACTCGAGGTTCGTTTATACCTGTATGGTACACGTACCTGAAGAAGTTTTCAACTTTTATGATTTAACCAAGGTCTGAGCGTCGCGGGCTCTTGCTCTATTTACTTTCAGGCAGTTTTTGGAATATGGTCTCCAAAAGATTCAGCTACTTCTATGGAATTCTCAATAGATTCATGTTCCAATACTACTTTCATTACAAGAATAAATTACCTTTATGCAGCTGATTATTATATTCCGTTTATTGCTAGTATAACTATTTTTTGTGGAAATATAGTGTCAATTTCACTGTTTTTATGCTCTTCTAAGTCATTTTCATGAATAAACATGCTTTATGAATCAATTTCTTTAAAATTAGTTGGGACATGGAACATTTAATAACAATAACCCATTGTTATTTTTCATGTATTAGTACTAAATATTTAAAATTCCAATAGTGATTATTGTTTTTTTTTGCGAATTCTTGAAGAAGACGTGAAAAATAGTGACAGTTCAGAATTCCTCACCATTGAAATATATTTTCATTTTCAGAAGTCCACAGCCTAGTCCATCATCGAGAGCCGCTCCGAGTCCCCGAAACCAGGCAGTTCCAAGCCCTCGGGGACCTCAACCTTCGCCTCACGATCTTGCAACATCAGAAATGCTTTTGAG
Organism: Leptinotarsa lineolata; assembly: GCA_015342045.1. Taxonomy (NCBI): domain Eukaryota; kingdom Metazoa; phylum Arthropoda; class Insecta; order Coleoptera; family Chrysomelidae; genus Leptinotarsa; species Leptinotarsa lineolata. Next base: position 1,396 of record WOGR01011348.1, on the reverse strand, counting down.
TCAAAACCACTCGAATGCGCTGCATCCACACTCATCGCCTGCGGGAGTTTCGAATCAAGACAACAATGAAGTGCCTACCATGACTCCTCAAGACCAGCTGAGCAAGTTTGTGGAGCAACTTTAGTGGTGCCGCGCGTTTCTATCTAATAAACTGTCTGACTAAACAGTGAAAATTTGTGCACATACATGTAAATATTGTACATTTTGAAAATATATAAATCTGTTTTATGTATTAATTATACAAAGTTGTAAATATGTTACATAGAAAACTGTACCATACTATATATATGTATACATATATTATATATATATCATTTTTAGTGAATTGAGTAAAATCAAGATACCCAAAAGTATTTATGGCTTTGCGAGGCTGTGTTTAAATTAACGGATTGTTACCCTAGTGACGGTAGACTTTGGCATAGCTACGCACCTGTTGCTCGTTTGTTTCTCTTTTTTACAAATACATGTGACATTTTATGATAGTGGCGCTGTATGATAGAGGCGAAGAAATTTTTACCGAAACTTTTTAGTGTCGCGTCGGTAGCTATTGTGATGGCGGTTTCCTCGGAGGAGGGCCTCCCTAATTGTTTTTATATAATATATTTATAATTTATATACCTATCATCTTTGTTTTCATGTGTTTAAACATTCCACGAAGTGTGGGGTGGTGCGGTGCTGGCGCTAACGACAATCCTGACCCACGCCAGTGCAATAACTTATACAACACTCCCTCCTAATTTATTACTGAACATACATCAATTAGATTAATTAGTGATAAGAATTATATAAAAAATAAAATGATATTGAATAAAAATGTAAGGCCTTTTATTGGTGCAGCGAGCTGCTCTACAGAAGAAATTTCAATTTCTCTAGGACGATATAGGGTCCTCATTTGCTTGAAAGATGTAAATTGGGGTTGGAAACAAGGCCCTAAGCTTTTTGGATATCAGCCTATATAGGGCCTGTGTCAGACGTAAATCGTCGCAGGGGGTTTCTACAAACTAAATAGGATTGGGGTCCTAAATGGCGTTTCACTATCCACGAGACTAAAATAAATCGTCAGCGGAAAGTGGCTTAACACAAGCCTGGGATAGGTAGTGTCGGGGGCTGTCAGCTATAATTTGTATAGCTTAGTGTCCGCAAAGTATGGAATAAATTCGATATTTCCAAAACCAAAGGTCGTTTTACAAAAACCTGAAACACGTCGATTATTAATTTTAATATTCTACATTTTACAACAAAATTTCATTAAACAGGGTGGTCCATATTAATGTGTTGACGTCATCGGTATTTTTTTAACACCCTGTATTTGGTATCAGTTTTAGATAATCCGTAACGAGCTGATTCCGAAAAGGTATGATACTTGGGGTCTAACGGACAGAATATGAAAGATGTG
>WOGR01011347.1:563-10588 GCA_015342045.1 Leptinotarsa lineolata | reverse complement strand
ATCCAAATCTGGTACGAAGGAATTCGAATCAATCGAATCAAAATGTGCTCCATATTCCAAGGTAGAATCTCATTGACATAGCTTTTCATGTGAAATGAACAATATCTACAGGGCTATTCAAATTCGTTTCTGTACATGGGTATCTCGTAAACGATAAGAGATAAAGTGTCGGTCAAGTTGTGACAAAGTTGCGTAGTTTAGAGACCTATTCAATGATGTGAAAAAATCGAATATAGCTCCTTCAGTATATCCCCAATATACAGGAAAAACCAGAAAATACCAATTTATTTTTTTGTCTGTATCTTCTTTATTCGCAGAAATATTGAAAATCTGTACACATTGGCTATTGGCACTTGATGTAGGCTACCAGATTATATCCATTAATCTTTCATACAGAGTGTCCTCTGACTTTAGCCACCCCCATCTTTGAACTTTCAAATACGAACTTGTATTTTTGGTTGTGGTTTTTGGATTGTCGATGTTCACTTCATACTGAAAAATCTAATTGAATTATTTATGTTTCGGTATATTTCGTTGATATTTCATTATGATTATTCCCTTTTGAATAAAAACACAATAGCAACTTTCACGTCTTCCTATGTACTGTAGAGTTTTTCGAGAGTTTTTTTTCATATATAGGTACCTATTCATATTTTTACACATTTCAATTGCTCTGAGCGTTTTCTACAATGAACTCCAAATAGCAAAACCTTTCATAATTATCTGAAATATATCTTTAACACAAATATAGTTTATGTGTTTTGATAAGGAGAAGAACAAATGATAGCAATAATAACAACCGAAACGAACACTATAATTGTAATGAAAATTTAAATGGAGTAATTCATATACACAAAAAAATTATTGGCGCAGTAAATGTTCAAATTGGTATTCTTCCATTAGTAAACTCATTCTTCATGTTATTCATTGCCCTTATATACTTTGCTGTATTGTTGCGAATAGGTTTTCTACATTTTCCATCTCTCTGTCATCGTATATCCTATTTTTCGATGTCCCCCATAGAAAATAGTCCAAAATAGTAAGGTCTGATGATCTTGCAGGCCACTTTATCAGCCCATTATTTGCTATCCCTTTCTTTTCCTGCTTAGCAAAACACATATAATATATTTTTGTTGAAAATATATTTCAGATAATCATTAAAGGTTTGGCTATTCGAAGTTCATTGTAGAAAACGCTCAGAGCAATGAAAATGTGAAACAATACGAATAGGTACCTAAAAATAAAGAAAATCTCTCGAAAAACTCTACGATACATAGGAAGACGTGAAAGTTGCTATTGTGTTCTTATTCAAATCAGTCAACCAATTTCCAGGGCCGTAATTTGAAAGGGAATAATATAATAAAATATTACCGAAACATGGCAAAATATAAAACTTTTTCCAATTTTTCAATAAGAAGTGAACGTCGACGATCCAAAAACTACAACAAATAATACAGGTCCGTATTCAAAAATTTAAAGATGGGGGTGGCCCAAGTCAGATGACACCCTGTATAAAAGATTCATAGATATATTCTGATAGCTCACATCAAGTGCCAATGACAAAATGTGAACAAATTTTCAATATGTCTGCGAATAAAGAAAATACAGGCAAAAAAATAAGTTGGGATTTTTTGGTTTTTCCTTCATATCTCCAGAACCAAAAGAGCTATATTCGATTTTTCTACATCATCCTATAGGTTTCTAAAATACGCTACTCTGCCACGACACTCTATTTCTTATCGTTTAGGAGATACCCATGTACAGAAACGAATTTGAATAGCCCTTTATAAATGAATAGAACTATATTCAAAAGTCATACATAAATTAATATATACAAACACATAACAATCATATATACATTTGGGGGTACATAATCACTGTAATATTCCTCCAGAGCGTAAGAGGCCATGTCGAAGCTATTTTTCGGGTTTTTTGGTCGTGATCTGCAGGTTTTTATGCCTGGCTGCAATAAACTTTCCCTGTGTGGAAAAGATAATACATATATGACAATAATATCAACTTACTCCTCATACATTTATTCTAAAGAATGAAATCGATATGGTAGAAGGTCAGTGAATAGCCTCCAATCCTAATCTGGTACAAAGGAATTAGAATCAAACGATTCAACATGTGCTTCATTTTCCAAGATAAAATCTTATTGACGTAGCTTATCATGTGAAATGAACAATATCTTTAAATATATATGAACGTATTCAATAGTCATACATAAATTAATATATACAAACACATCACAATCATATATACAAACGAGGGTGCATCATTACTGTAATATTTTTTCAGGTCGAAGCTATTTTTCGGGTTTCTTGATAGTAGTCTGCAGATTTTTATGCCTGACTGCAATTAACTTTTTCTATGTAGGAAAAATAAGATATTTATGAGGATAATATAAAACATACTTGTAATACATTTTTTCCAAAGAATGAAATCAATATGGGAGAAGGTTAGGTCATATACTAATCTGGGACAAATGAATTCAGATCGACCGAATCAAAATATATTTTATTTTCCAAGATGAAATCTTATTGACAGAGCGTTTCATGCGTTTCATGTAGTATGAATAATAACTCATATTAGTCATACATTGTTCTGAAAAATTGTTCTAAAATTGTTCGTTTCGTCAATCAGCTGACAAACGTCAACCCTCAGAAGTCGAAAATTGTGCGAGCAATGGATTAACGAGGCCTTACCTTCAAGCGTGCGATTACCCAACACATAAATTGATATATTCAAACACGTAATGAACATATACAAAAATAAGAGTGCATCATCACTGTAACATTCCTCCAAGTCATAGGAGGCCATTTGTAGAAGAGATTATTTCCATGTCAAAGCTATTTTCGGGTTTCTTGGTCATCGTCTGGAGGTTTTTATGCTTGACTTCGATGAACTTTTTCTGTGTGTTTGGGAAAAATAAAATATCCATGAGGATAATAAGAAACATACCCGTGATACACTTTCTCTGAAAAAAAACGATATGTGAGGTTAGTGAAAAGCTTCTTATCAAGACACATCCTAATATGGAACAAAAGAATTCAAATCAATCGAATTAAAATTTATCTCATTTTCCAAAATGAAACCTTATGGACATAGCTTTTCATGCAATATGAACAATAACTATAAATGAATACAGTGTGTAACAACGAAAACTTAACCGTTTTGAATATAACAAGTAAGATTTTTAAAAAAAGCTCGGACACGTCGATTTCTGATTGAAGGAAGACACCTTTCAGACTAATCAGATTTTTTGTAGTACGCACCCCCTCGGAGGGGTGCGTCCTTGTTTTGATGGTCTTTCGAATACCTTTACAAATCTGTTGAAAGGAAATTTTTGTAACGATTAGTTTCTAAGATAATCTGGAGTTTTAAACGTATTTTTATTGAGTTCAACTCTTTTCAAAATGAATCAAATTGTTTTTAAGGTACAATTAACTTTCAGAACTTTCATAAAAAAATAAATTTCTGCTTTTTATGACAACCTGCTGATACGCGTCCATTTGATTTCGTAAAAAAGTAAAAATTATGTTTATTACGAGGATATTTTATCGGGGGATGGGGTTGGTTACCACCCTTACATTTTAGGTAAATTGAGTGTCATCTCCTTATGAAGATTGCCTTTTGACGTAGATATTTCACGCTTCTGATAAAAAAGTGTATCATACTAAAAACTTACCTACACAACGAATGCAACCTGCATTTTTCCTTGAATGCTGATGACACAGAGAATTTTAAAAAACTGTTTTAGGGTTGATAAATCGCAATAATTGTTTTTAATGCACACACAAAAAAAGTAACACCTAATAAGGGTAACTCACAAGGGAAATTCACAGTAAATGTTCAAAATGTGCGCCATTTTGCTCCGTGCAACAATAAAGACTTTGTTCGAATTTTACTCTTACATTATTCAACACCTTTGGGATTAAAGCTCGACATTCATCAATAATTCCACGACGTAATTCATCCAAATTGGCTGGCTGTGTAGCATAAACTTTAGACTTTAAATATCCCCACAAAAAGTAGTCCAGGGGTGTTAAATCTGGTGATCGTGCTGACCATTCAATTGGACCTTTTCTGCCAATCCGTTGTCCTTCAAAATGATTATTCGAAAAATTTCGAACCTGCTGGGAATAATGGAGTGGTGCACCGTCTTGTTGAAAATGGATAAATTCATCTTGACATCTCGTATCCTGTTCAATTATTTCAACTATACGAGGTTGTATTGCCTCTTCGAAAAGTTGTAAATAAGAATCATCGGTTAAATTTCCATCAATGAAAAATGGACCTATAATATAATTGCCTAATATTCCGACCCAGACATTCAACTTTTGGGGATGTTGGGTATGTATTTCTGCGTATTGTCTTGGGTTTTTATCCGACCAATAACGCAATTGTGACGGTTCATGCAACCATTCAAATAAAATGAGCTCTCGTTTGAAAAACAGATGTTATAAAGCAGCTCGGGATGTTGCATTAATCTCTCACTCATGTCCTCACAAAACTCCTGTCTTCGGTCAGAATCATCGTCATTGAGTTCATGAACGAGTTTGATTTTGTAAGGATGGAATTTTTGGTTTTTTAAGGATTCTCCATGCACTCATATGGCTTATTCCTGCCATTGCTGATAATTCTCTCTGGTACTTAACCTTTACGTTAAGAACAATTCGAGAACTTCAACCGTTGCCTCGTTGCCTTTGATGATTTCTACCGCAGCTGTAGACGAAACGACAGCCATGAAAGCCTGCTGACCACAGCCAAGAAAACGGAAAATAACTTCAACAGAATATATGCATTATCCCATTTTCGGTTATATTTATTATTCTTCATTTCATAAATTATCCATCACTGAATTCTGAACTTGTGGAGATCTGATGGATGAATGAGCTATCACTATTTTTTGCACAAAAATATTTCTGATAATTCTTCGAATCATAGACCCACTGTTGGTAGAAATATATTATTAGTTCTTTTTGGCCCCGGATTCATGTTATGAAAAACATAATGTTGAATGAAAGTTGGGAAGTCAGAAGTATACCTTTTAATTTTCTATTTATGAAATGAAATTCATCCCAAATGTAATATTTTCTGGTGACTGTGTTGATGAAAATCCTAAATATTTATTTATTCACTTATATATTCGGTATATGAACAGTAAAAATTCACTACAATATCCTTACAATTGAATTAATATCAAATTGAAAGTAACCTATAATACACATGAACATAGTGGAAATGTGTCTAAAATAATGGATGGAATAGAATTAAAGACAATAACATTAAAAACTGACTGAATGTATGAATGAATTATAATTTATAAAAATAAGTGTTCAACATTTTCCAACATTTTTTTGGCAGTCAGCAGCGATGTATTGAAAATATCGAAGTATTTTGCAAAAGTGTTATTCCATTGAACGCATCTACATAGAGGAGAGTTCTGGGAACAGTTTGTTCTGTTAACAGATAGACAGCAATTGGAACGACTCTTCAAGAACTTGATGAAAGAGCTTGATAATGCATTGAGGTCAGAAGACAATGAAAAAATTTCTTGTACCTATTAGGGTAGTTATAGGATGAAAGTAACCGCTCATTCACTTTAGACCAGTACATCGAAGGAGTCATCTCCGCCAATGAAATTGTAAGGAGATGAATCAGACCTAGAGTCTCAGGAAATTGAATTCTACCGAAACCAGCTTATCAGGTATTGATCTGAATGTTGATTTTGCCTTAAGATCCCAAAAAATACTCAGATAATCAAAAGAGCTGTTCCAATTATTCGATAGGGGACAAGAATCACCGAAAATATAAGTTTAAGTACCTACTGGAAGCAACAGAAAGTGGTTCAATGGCAAGAGAATTGGTTGAGAGTTATCAGCCATCAGGACCAAACTACGAAAAGGTCATCGACCAGTTGAAGACCCGTTTTGCTAGAGTCGAATTTCTAATTGAGATTTTCGTACTACATGGACTGAAAAATCTCAGGTCTAACACAATGATGACGCTGGTATTATTGCATTCACCGCATTTTCAGTTAGTACTTACCTTCAAAAAAAGCTGTTGAAATTTCATGATAATTTACTCATGAGTTTGTGAGTTATTGTGCTGAGAGTGACACTACTTTTGTTATTTCCAAAACGATAGATCAAAAACAATATCATGTTTTGATTTGGCACTGCTTTTTGATGGAAAAAAAATACTGTTTAGGCAAAGCAACGGCTTGAAAAGTGTTATTAGGGCTCCGCTTCATCAGAGATAATAATTAAACGTTGGTTTGCTGATATCAAACATGGTCGTAGAGACACCGATGATGCCGAACGCACTGGACGTTCAAATGGGGCAGTAACACCAGAAAACATTGGAAAAAATCACAAAATCATTTGGCTTGATCGAAAATTGAAGTTGCGTGTTTTTTTTTATTGCATGAGCATTTGACTATGAGAAAACTCTGTTTCAACTGGGCGCGAGCTCACTGTTGACCAAAAACAAGAACGTCTTGATAATTCTAAGCAGTGTTAAATGAAACATGAATCCATCACTTCACTCCGGAATCAAAACGATCATCATCGGAGTGGAAAGCAACTGATAAACCTCGTCCCAAGTGTCCGAAAGAACAACAATCGGCTGGAAAGGTTATGACCTGGATATTTTACGATGTGCGTGATGTAATATTCATTGACTATCTTGAGGAGGAAAATATCATCATCAGTGAATATTATATAGCATTATTAGAGAGTTTGAAGATCGAAATTGCAAAGAAACAACAGCATATGGCGAAGAAAAATTTTTTTTTCATCGAGACAACGCACCGTGTCACAAAAATACATGAATTGAACTTCGAATTGCCCCCAAATCTACCATATTTGCCAGATTTGGCTTTCAGAGACTACTGGCTGTTCGGAGACCTCGAAAAAATGACCACTGGTGAGAAATTCCGCTCGAATGAAGAGGTTATTGCTGAAACTTGGGCCTATTTTGAAGCAAATGGTAAATCGTTCTTCAAAAATGGTATTGAAATGTTAGAGCGGCGCTGAAATGATTGTGTGGCTCTTAATGGAGATAACGTTGATGAAAAAATTGTTCAAAGAGTTCAGAACGTATTGGTTATCAGTATGACAAAGTATAATTCGATAGCAGGTGAAACTGAATTGGGGTAGGAAAATTCATTGTTTGATATAATGTTAAATTCATTACCTTTATTATAAAATGGGTTTGAACGATTTGCAAATGTGAATTCAAACGTTTGCAGTTCATTGTGTGGGCAGCAATTTTAATATCTTCGATCTCAAAACACATTTTTGATTATAACGGGCATTTATTCGTCCGGATGTGCCCAAAATCGTTGCCGTGGTCGACAGAAAAAGCAATTCTGTTCTGAAGTTACCAGATAAGCGCTTTTCATTTTCATAATTTCTGCCATGAAAAACGAGTTTGTCGGATAGAATTAAAATCTCGATACGGTCCACGAATATTTCACGAGCTGTAAACAGAATCGTCTGTTGATGTAGCGAAAGGCGAGAGAAAATGCAAGCTGGCAGTTTGAAATTTCCATCGGGAATATGTCGGACGCAAAAGCGTTTATTGGATTACAAGCGGCGATTTTACAAATGATGTTGGATTTATTTTTGAAATATCAGGTGATCAGTTTCCAATGGAATATTCTTGGAATGTGAGAGTTAATTTTATTGAAGGTATTTGCCTGTGTCATAACAAAAGTTGTTCGAATAATTCTTCTTGATGAAAAATTCACCAAATAGTGCTTTTTGTATATATTAACAACTTGAAATATGATGATTTTCACTACCTGTCGATAAAAAATATTTTTAACCAGTATAGAAACAAACTCATCAAATTGACAGATGAAGAAAATGAGATTCCGTAATAATATTTGTTACCCAAAAACTTCCAAATTTATCCATCAATAGCAAACAAATTCAACAGAGGAGAATAATTCGATTCTTTTCCGTAGTTAATTAGGCTTAGTTCCGGAATCTATTGATTTTCAGTTATTTTGAAAGATACAGAATTGAACTTTTCTCCTCAGAGTGTAATATTTCCTAGGATATGCATGCTTCCAATATATTTTCCAGTTCTACCTACGTAAAATATTGGATATGATTCAAACGACATTTCGAAAATGGTCATATGGATCATATCCAGATCAAACTGTGAACATTCACCGGATTGGAAAAATTATATCAACATACGCTACTCATCTTCTCACAGAGATATATGATTTTAGTCATGAACTCAAAAATCTTCATTTCCAGAAGAGATTTTGGCGACTCAGAAACTCTCAATATCTAATGAACGATCAAATTGATTTAAAAAAATTGTTAGCAGTCATAGGACGCCTGACATATGTGGAACATCAATAATAATATTTTGTGACCCCTGTGATGATTGTTGGGTACTGAAATATCCCTAAAATATATGTTCTCCAAATTTAAATGAAAAAATATGCCTTTAGTATACTAATCAACCCAAGAATCTCAGCTAGTTATTGTAATATATTAGCAAAGATCCCAAATCTCACTGCAGCTTTATCCCAACACCAAACCGTTATTTGTGAAACCTAGACATGAATTTCGATGTTCAATTTTCCTTCCGAACACAACACCAAACCATTATTTTTAACACCTCGATACGTGTTTCAATCACCAAGTGATCATCTTCAAGATCTTCAAAGATCATCAGTTGAATCTTCCTCTAGAAGATGATCACTTGGTGATTGAAACACGTATCGAAGTGTTGAGAATAACGGTTTGGTGTTGGGACAAAACTCCAGTAAGATTCATTACTACACCAAAGGTTCCAAACAGTGCATCACAAGTACTTAAGATCTTCAATTATAAATATCAATAAGGAATGTTTTAATATAAAGTCCACCATCATTAGAAAATTAAATAATTATATAATGTTATCAATAAATCAGAGAAACATTCGTGTACTACTTGTTATCAGCTGATTTTGAAATACAATTTTGTCAGTTTCCATGAAATTTATTATTGAAGCAAGTATTTCAGTGCATTATTTTTCATAAGAATGAAATTGAAATCAATCATCAATTCAGAAATAGGATGTGCTATGAAAATCGTGCGGATTTCAATCTAACAAGAGAGCAAATTTTACATTTACTGACCCTTGAGACAGACCAAATATACACGGGCTCAATACATGAATAAATGTACACTTTAATAAAATATAAAAATATAATCAATTCACTGATGACTCGATTGTGTTTCGTAATGTGATTTTGCTTTTGAATAGAAGGCGCTCACTTCCAGTTTCTCAGTCATCACTGTCAGACTCATTTAATTTTCAATTATTTTAAAAAATTATTCATTCAGTAGAACACAGATTATGTATATTGTAATCAACACAACTGTATACACTATAGGAATCCGAGCTCAGTGTGGCGATAGAGATAGTTTAACGCCGAATCAGTGGAAAGAGAATTGCACAGCCGCGGTATTTTTCTCATTGCCAGCAATTGGTTTTACGTGCGGCTATAGATGTTTCACATCAATATACTTCGATTATTTCAACTTTACCGATACGTCATCGTTGATGTGCATATGAAATATAGTCGCGAAATTGTGGCCAAATGTACGACGAAGTGGCTAATATCCCGATAAAAATTATAACGTGTAGGTAATGACGATGAATTAACATTTTCAAATTTATGGAAATGTCGGATCTTCACACATTTTGATGACTCGTTGTTTATTCAACTGAACGTACCTACCTATCACAGTAAATATCGATGACATAGAAATAAACACCTCAGAGAGTTAGCACGATACTTGGTTCTGTAACTTGACTATAAACTTCCATTTGACAACCAAATAGATGCTATTTGCAAAAAATTAAACAAACTACAAGTTTGTCAAATTTTCATAGGTCTTACTTAATTAATTCATATTATGCACTGGTATATAACACCTTTAGGTACAATATCACATCACCTTTCTCTACAGGGGCATATATTTATTCAATTTATTGCCTGAAAGCAT
>WOGR01011346.1:0-10588 GCA_015342045.1 Leptinotarsa lineolata | reverse complement strand
CCCTTCGTGGTATTAGCCAGGGGAGTAGTTGTTTTCTGATAGGTGTCAGTCCATAAACCTACTGCGTAGGTGAGTCGAGACTGGCCCGAACGAATTGTTCATTAAGATAATTTAATTTAAAACCAATCTTCAAGTATGCCCACGTACTTATAGGAATGAAAGTTTTTTGTCATTATACGAGGTCTTGGGCCATATGGATATGCAGTTGGTTAGTACATCGATAGGCAGATGGGGCGATGTTGTTGGACGTTCACTTCTGCCTAGTTCCAGGAATTATACTCTGAAAGGAATTCGATTTTTAATTATAGGAAATCATCGACTTTAGGTTGATGACAGACATTACCTTACACTAACAAGTGGCCAAACAGCCCGAAACCGGTCTGCAAGAGACTGTTCTAATAATTTAAAATGGATTTCGGAAAGTGTGTTGCTAACAGCATATGCAGGAATAATTTCTTTAAAGACTCCTGCACTGACCAGTCGCCTGAACGAATTTGTTCATTTAGTAGAGGTAGTGTAGAGGTTAGCACATCCGCCTTTCAAGCGAAAGACCGGGGTTCGATTCCCCGCCGGACCACCGTGCTGGGTAATCGCACGTTAAAAGGTAAGGCCTCGTTAATCCATTGCTCGCACAACTTTCGACTTCTGAGGGTTGACGATCGTCAGCTGGTTAACGGAACGAACAATTTTAGAACAACAACAATTTAGATAATTTAACTCTATTTTGAATAAATTACTGACAAAAAAAATTTTAAAAAATATAAATCGGGGTGAGTGTAGTTTTCAAGTATTAAGTTCGTGTTTGAATAAAATGTACTGTCATACAGGTTCAGTCAATGTTTTCAATTCTAAATAGACCTGTTTTCACTAATTTGAATGGATTCCTCTTGTGATGATAAACTGAAAGAATCATACGACATAGACAATGTTTGTACAACTTGCCATAAATCATTCAGATCCAAAACTGGCCTAAAAATTCATAATGGAAAAATTCACGAAAAGTCAATGTCAAATTCAGAACATAGCATTTTGGTGTCGAAGGATTAACTGAAAATTCCAGCAATGACCCGATTAAAACAGGACAAGGTACATAATCATCAAAATGTTTCGCCATTGATACAAATGATACTTCCAGTATCCTTTACCAATATAATAGATGATTTAGCCGTCGAAGGTGGATCTATTTGGTTTTCTCAAACAAAAGTAATTTACCTACGGATCTCAAATCACTTCAGAAAGCATGGGACGAACCTTTACTAGATATTGCTTCTGACTTCAGCCTTCATCACTTCATCCTTGTTATCTCCCTCTGGAAAAGCTTGCCTCAAAGTCGTCAATATTGAAGAATCTGGTGTTACATTATATGCATTAGCTGATGTTGCTACTTTGGGAATGATACTTTCAGTAGAAGCAACAGTCACAACATTTGATCAGTGATATATTCTTCGATCAAAAGTCTTGGGTTTAATGGGTTGAAAAATATTGGCAATACCTGTTTCATGAACAGTGTAATCCAATGTTTATTAAACACGAGATGGTTGCTAGAATATTTGAAAAAGGATATATACATGGAAGATATCAATAATAGTATTTCTAGTATGAAAGGTGCTTTAACCAAAGCGATTGCAGAAGTTATCAAGGAATTGTAGTCAGAAGATTCATCTGATAAAACAATGTCTATTTTAAAAGTCAGATTCAAAGATTTGCCCTTGGGTTCATGGGTTCTGCCCATCAAGACGCCCAGGGATCTCTTCGATATATTTTAGGAGGTTTACATGATGACTTCAATAGAATTACTGAGAAACCTAAACCGATCTTAACAGAGATTGACGAAAAATTGAGCGACAGCGGAAAAGCACAAGAGTCTTGGCTGATATATTTGAGCATGTACAACTCTAAGATTGTAGACAATTTCGTTGGTCAATTAAAATCGACTATGAAGTGCACACACTGTGGACAGTCATCAGTAACCTAAGATCTTTTCTGGGATTTGTCTCTCCCCATACCACAAAGAACTGACCAATTTATTTTGTCACAATGCTTGGATTTCTTCACAAGAGAGAAAAATCTCGATGGAGATGATAAACCAACGGGTTCGAGGTGCAAGGAAAGAAAAAAATGCACAAAGTCCCTATCAATCCATAAGTTTCTTCGTGTTTCAGTAATTCATCTCCAACGGAAAGATTCAGAAGGAAATTAAATGTTGCCATCGACTTCTCTTCAGAATGATTAGAACGGGCATTAGACAGCATATTGCAGACATCCAGATACTGACACATGGCACAAATACAACGATTCACACGTGTTCCCAATTTCACCAAAACCGCTTGTGAGTGAGGAGATATATGTCCTCTTTTGTGAACAGGAGGGAACGAAACCGCACCTTTGAGGTGATTTTTTCCTTCTTTTTTTTATAAAGTAAATTCTGTGAATTGCAAAAATAAATTAATAAAGTTTTCACCTATGCGGTTATCCAAATATTGCTCTTATATATCTGTGGAATATCCATAATGATGCTCCCTAGGTGACTCGGGGAGTTATCTATCTATATAAATTTCATATACTTCATTTTCTTATATTTTATAACTTCATTTCTGAAGTGTGTTTAGATGGCACTAACCTTAAATTCATCGGTGTTTCCACCTATTGAAACGATGGATCTATCAATTCGAAACAATAACGCGTTTCTAGTCTATCCTATTTTTGTGTTTAATTCAAAAGCGCACCTTTATTTCGCATTGGCCGGCATTGGGTCGTTTCCGTCAAAAGTTATTCACTCCTTCCGATGTTATATAATGATGCAGAGAGAAGACGAGTTCTTATATTCAACAGAAAATTTATGATAGATCGCTTATAAAGCTCTAACATTTTGAATGGACCAACAGATGAATCCATTGGATCCATCCGTGGATACGTCGATTAATTTAAGAGTTCGTCTAGAGCCACTTTCGGGAATGGACAATGGACCAATTCGAAATAATATTAGTGATTAGTGTCAAAAACGCACACCTGATATATGTTACCAGCGAACAATTCTGCAAAACATGAACAGCTGTTTAGTTTGACAGTTAGCAATTAGCAATTGACATTGACAACTCCGGTGGAAGGTTATCTCTATTTCAATTGTTATTTTATAAAAGTTTTCAGAAATATGTCATCAAAATAAAATTGGGTTTCACTATTGTTGAAAATGGAGAACTTTGATGACGAAATCAGTAGTATAGATGAAGAAACTACTTCGCTGTTCAACAACGAATCTTCGTCAGAACGAAAATCCGACGATTTCCATCAAGATTTCGACGATGACACTGTAGATACAAGATCCGAACTGAAGTTTGATAAAGGTGGGGCGATCAAAAAGTATAAAACAGTTTTTAAATATCATTGAATTTCAGCGTTAGAAAATGAAGAAGAAACCCAGAAAAGGGCGCTAATTGAAGATGCCCTGAGTAATGAATATACACCACTGAAAACCTGGCAAAATTTTTGTATTACCCCGTATGGATTGATTGCCGGTAAAGTATCCAATATGTTTAAACAATACATCAATTGTAGTGAAGTACATGTTAATCCAAAATTGGATACTGTGTATTGCCCTTTGAAGGGATACATCCTCTAATTTTTTTTGAATTAAAAAATAATCCTTTCATTAGTCACAATTGACAAAGATGAATACAAATTATTATGTTTTATATGTAAAGTTTTAGACAAAATAAAACAAGTAGAAGTTACCATAATGGAACTCTATAATTATATTTGTATAACATGAACACATATAACCAAAGAAATGGATTGTAATGAACTTTATATTATGGGATGTATTAGTGTTTGTTAAGAACTCGCGTAGGTACAAAAGTTTAGTGAATATTTCATACCAAAAAAACTGTTGGATATTAGGTATTGATATAATGATTGCGAAATTGAAATAGAAATTATTTTCTGTATATTACTGACCTCATTAACAAACTTTACTTGATAATTTGAAGTCATCGATTGATAAATAGTTTTGGAATGTAATAAATTCTTTTGAAAAAATTGTAGAGAATGGGATTTACTGATGAAATGTTGAGTTGATTTGAAATTTATTCCAAAAATACATTACAAGTGACAAAATTGGATGATCTAATTACAAATAGTTCCACCAAATAAATGGTGTTCCACAAGGTGTGTGAGACCATTATCATTTATTATATACATAAATGATATTTGTGAATTTATAATAAATTCTAGAATACAACTGTTTGCAGATGAAACATTGGGTTATATTACAGGAAATTCAGGGGATGAAATTATTGATTCTTTACAGAGGGATATCAAATGTATGATGTATGGCAAATAGGTTGAATTTCGGTAAGATGAAAATGAACAAAATTAAATCAAAATTGGTTACTTTTGAATCGGCCAATACAGAATTTCAGATATGTCTTTATTGAAAATGATTGAATTGAAATTGTTTCGGAAGTAAATATTCATAATATATTGAATATTCAATATATATTTGACCTAATTTCAATGAACATGTAACATATATAGGAAAACTGAACTTTTATCACTATTAGGAAAATGTTTAATATTTCATAAATGACATACCTATTTCCTGGATATCTCAAAGATATAAAATACAATTTTAAGCATTAGCATCTTCAATTCAAATGATATTCAAAACCTGAAAAAATTAGTAAAAGTGAGGCTTTGCCATTTCATTGATATATTAGTAAATAAAGTCAATTTATTATTATTAATATTATTATCATTAGAAAGATATAGGTTTTGGACAAAATCAATTATTTTATAAAGATTCACAAAATTGTAATAAAGTTAGCAAAGGAAATGAAAAATCGAGAAAATTTGTCAAGATTCAGAAAAATATGTGAAAAGTAACATTGATTTCAGAGTAATTGGATATCTACATTAAAACTTATTTTACAAATTTTAAGCACATCCTCTTCATACAGAGTTTACTTTGAAAATATTGAAATTCTGTATTTCATGCTAATAATTTATTGTTTGATCTGTTATATCGTTGTTCGATATTTGAATTAAGAAGCTTTAGAGCTAAATAAACTCATTATTATTATTATATTGCTATTATAGTACTAATTTCACTTTTTAAAGATGACCTGAGGTTCAAGGTATGGCCACTTCTGTTGGAAGTAGATCCTACTCCAAATGAGCAGATCCCATCTCTTGAAGAATTATCTAGTCATAGCGAGTACCAACAAGTGGTTTTGGATGTGAATAGGTCATTGAAAAGGTTTCCTCCAGGTGAGATTTTGTTGAAAACCTCAATGAAATATTTCTTTCAATTTTTATAGGCATTCCATATAGGCAACGTGTTGCTCTTCAAGATCAACTGACGGTGCTTATCTTACGTGTCATAATGAAGTATCCAAAATTACGATACTATCAGGTATGTGAAGGATTTCTGGCAATTTGCTATTTTAATTTTTTTTTGTACAAAACGTATGATTCTCTGAATTGTATATTTTCCAGCAATTCACCACTGTGATAAATAAAATTGTTTATGAAACTCAATAATACTCTCACAAGGTTCTTTTCCAGTGGTTTTGTTGGCAGTGTTACATTAAACTAGAAATGAGCGTGTCAAAATGACATGGCTATCAAATAGAAAGCGAGAGCTAGCACAGAATGTGCATTCCACAATTGATTTCATGTTTGTGTTTTTTTGTAGTGTTCCACTTGAAAAAAAGGTTTATTTACTGAAAACATTTTTTGCACACTAGAACAACAATACACTCTTTCCATGTGCGTTTTTATAACCATCTTAGAATTATCAAATGACTAAGAATAATTTCTTAAGCTATGTTGTTTTTATATGGATCTAGACGAATCATTATTTTACATTATGAGGGTCAATAAATCAATTTCTGTTATTTTAGTGTTTCCAATGTAATTATTTACCTGATTAATACATAACCTTCATTTGTTTTTCAACTGTGATTATCTAAAAGAAAATGTGTAGAATTTCATGTATATTGGGGAAGAATACTAGCACTCTCCTGTCCTGACAGCTCCTACCATTGTCCACAACAAAAAATGGCAGGATTACATTTTCTTGTCCATAGATTGTTAAAATTCCCCTTGAGTCTTCACAAATCCTTGACTTCTCAAAAAGAAAAAGAAAAATGGAATATGAAAGTGGCTTTCAAAAATGCTTGTGTACTACAAGTGTTTGGCAACCTGAAAGACAAGGTAGCAAGAAAAAAATCTGGAATTCACGAATAGGCTATGAGGATTGAGATAAAAAGTATGTTGGTCAAACTAAGCCGACTATAATACCTCGCTAAAAGAACATATTATACATATTCGTTTTTATGAACTAGAGAAGTCTAGTGTTACTCAATATGTAATAGAGAACGGCTACAGAATAAGTGAGGGGTGCTTGAAATTGTTGAAACAGGGTACATGACAAGTTTTTAGATGCTTTCGAAAGATTAGATATCTAAAAATGAGGAATGATATCTATGAACAGCATAAAAGGTCCTATTTCTAACAGCCTTCACTTAATTATAGTTAAAAAACAGGTAAAAATTAGGTATCAGTCAGTTAGCAGATAAGATTAGGAAAAATAACAAAAAACTAGAAAGTAGTTCAAAGACCCCCTTTATGTAAGATTCTGATGTAACTCTAGATGCATATAAGAATATTAAACTAGCTATAGGAATTTTTCTAGTAATCTCCTGATGATGGTAACTTGGTTAACGAAACGTGCATTAAGAGACACTATTTTTGTTCTTGTGTGGGAAAAGTGTTTTTAATATATTCGTTTTATACCAGAGTTTGCAAATTGTACTCATCAAAGCATTGACAAGTAAGTAAAATTTATGAAATTTGGCAACCTAATTTTCATTTCTTGACTTTGACACTCCATGATATTGCCAATAAATAATAACAAAAACTCTAGTGAAGCGACATCATTAAGGACATGATTCCAAAAAAGAATAATTTTGGTGGAATAGAAGTTTTTTCTTCTGGAAAAAAGATGTGATTTTTATTACCATATGTGAGTCTGCTTTCAACTTTTGAGTGGCTGTATCTTCGAAAGTCAACCAGAATTTCAAATTTTGACTTCTGATTAAAAATGTTTCACAAACTAGCGTGAGCTGGATAATTGAATATTTACCAAGATTTTCAAATCGTGAACTTATAGGCCAGTCAAAATCGAAATCGCTAAATTGGAAAAACATGATGTATCTCTGATTTTTTAGTATGTTGTTTGGACATACTAGGGCTATTTATACCCAAGTTTGCAACTCTCAAAAAGTTGTGGAAAAATTTTTACACACCAAAAACCGCAAAATTTTTGGACTAGTTTCAGATTCTGCTTTATATCTCCTAATCCATCCATTTTTCGACAAAAACTATTATATACGGTTTTTAAGGGCATTAAATTTGTGACCAATTAAGCCCAACCGGAGCTCTGTAGGTCAATTAATTGCCGAATTACGGCACTTTGAAAATAGGCCAGTTGTTCCAAAAATTAAAAATTTTAGTTTTACATCTTTGGACTGAGATTGCGTCGAAACCATTGATCTTACGAGTAGAGCTTGTAGAATATAATTTGTAGGCAATTTAATTAGCTTTAAATTAAGCTCAAATTGGGGTCTGTAGAGCTCGTAGTTCTCTCAAAATCAAATCTCAAAATCGCATTTTTCCAGAAATGTACCAAACTACTGTTTTGTTGCATGAAGTGAAATTTAAACACGCAAAACGTGTCATCATCAAATGGAAGGTACGTAAGTTGAATAGATTGTAGGTAGGTACCAATATTATTATTAGTCAACAAACTAATGTGTGCCAAAAATTATAGAGTGGCTACCGGCCCTTGCCCTTAAGGATAGTAGCGGTTCTTTGTTGTGCGTAGGCAAGTGTTCCTTGCTTGACATCTGAACAGGTATTGATGCGTTCATAGAAGAGCCAGGGTGGCCTAACCCACAGCAGAGGTATCTCAACAAGTGTGCCCTCTCGTTGGATGGACGGAATGGTATATATGCTGAATATATGTGAGGAGGTAGAAGGTTATTGGGATATTTCCGCCACAACAAGTGAACAGCATGTCGATATGCTACCTACGCAAATCGCATGGGATATCTCTGACGTGAAAAAACTGAAAGCCATCAGCAGTGGCACTGTAGGTGGCCCCCATATCAATTGCCACACTGCCCGAGAAGAAGGACTGAAAGGGGTGAACCGAATTATTGGAAAAACTTTTGGGAATGTTAGTTTCTCTAGGAAAGAAAAAGTCCTCTCTTTGGCAACGCCTACCACCTCTATCAAGATCCACAAGAACAGAGTCGATATCGAGCCACTCACAATTTTCCAGCACATGTGTATCATGAAACAGTCAGACCTACAGTTGAAGACTCACTTCACATACGAGCTCGCTCCTTATCCAATGCCTCTATTTTCCGCCGAAGGGATGCGGAAAGGCACAAAATCAGCTTTTTAAGCTTCCTTCACTCAAGCCACAGAGAACGTCAGTGTGCAGAAAAAAACATTTGCTGTCGTCCATGGAGGATACCTGCTCTATAAAGTCGTGTCATCGGAATGATTCGGTACGAGCTATCACAGCAAGCTACTAAAGGTTCATATTTAACCACTTTGGGAGAAAGGTGTGTGTGTAGTCTTCGACGGGTATCCTGAGGATGGCGTCCAAAAGAGCACCAAATTTACAGAGCGATCACGACGGCATTCTGCAGCATCTGCAGAAATTGTGTTTGACGCATCGACCATAATCACAGTTCCCCAAGAGACAATGCTCTCGAATGACAAAACAAGGTTCGTCTCATTGAGCATCTCTGTTCTGCTTTTGCTCTCGAGGGGATTGAGACAAAAATATCAAAAGAAGACGCAGACCGCGATATCGTCGTGACTGCTCTGCAAAAAAGTACCGCCAATGATCACGTCATCATCTTTGGAGAGGATGTGGATTTGCTCCTGCTCCTCTGCGGCCTAGGATCTACTAAAAGAAACGTATACTTCCAAAAGAGTAGTAGAGGTGGGGCGGGTTGCGTCCAATTTACCACCAGCAACGAAAGTGACGGCCCAGTGCCATCAAAAACACGGCGACGAGTTTGACTATGTGTTTACTGAATGGTTGATTAAGTTACTTACTTTTGATTACTTATGTTTATTACTTATATTGATTTTGGGAACAACGGGCCTATTTTCAAAGTGCCGTAATTCTGCAAATAATTGACCTACAGAGCTCCGGTTGGGCTCAATCTGTTACAAATTTAATGCTCTTAAAAACCTTATATAATAGTTTTTGTCGAAAAATGGATGGAATAGGAGATATAGAGCAGAATCTGAAACAAGTCCAAAAATTTCGCGGTTTTTGGTTTGTAAAAATTTTTCCACAACTTTTTTAGAGTTGCAAACTTGAGTATACATTGCCCTAATGGGTCCTAACAACATACTAAAAAATAAGAGATACATCAGTTATTCCAATTTATTGTCGATTTTGACTGGCGTATTAATAAAACTTGTTTTTTTATTCTTCTAGGGATATCATGACGTAGCCATCACATTTTTATTAGTAGTAGGAGAAGTTGTGGCCTTCAGAATTATGGAGAAACTAAGCACTAATAATTTAAGAGAGTGTATGGAGCCCACTATGGAAAAGACTTCCTATAGATTGAATTACATTTATGCTTTGCTTTCCAAAGTTGATCCAGATCTACATAATTTTATGGACAGGTAAAATTATATGGATAATTGAATTTTCATTTACATGAATTCAAGTGGAAAAGTTTCGTTTGGACATTATCAGTGTTCGGGATGGTAATCTAAAAGATCTGCATCTGAATCTGAAGCTATAAACATAATTTGAGATTAAAATTTAAAGGTAACTGTGATATAAAATTGGAAAGAACTCGGATTAGGCTTTACCCGCCGATTTTGGAAAAAAAATGTGTATACTCACGTATTTAAACGTAGATTACGAATCCGAAAGAAAAATTCGTTGCTCTCCCTTATTTCTACAGTCACAGCCTTCTTTTTGCATAATAATACAAACACCACATCACCTTCGCATCTTATTTCACTTTCTTTGACACCATTCAATTGCATCCATTATTAAATCAAGTTTTTTATAGGAAAAATGTGTCAAAGTATAGTATAACAATTTTCAATTGAAGGTGATTCATATACAAATTGAACTGAGAGCTAACGGCAACAATGTTAAAGGTTAGAACTAAATTCTTACCGGGGTCATTTTTATTGTCTATGCATCGCCATTGTAAATAATTGAAAAGTAAGATGATTCCATAAAATTTGCCCCCCCCCCGTAACAAGATAGCTTCAGCATATCGATAGGATTTACGAGCGAATAGGTGAACCAGTTCGTTAAATACTTTGAAACATCGGTAAACTGATCAACACTTCGTAGGTCTATTATATTTGCGTCCATAAAATGCCATAAACTGTCGTTCGGTTTTTTCAGTATCAAGCGTCCTCATCTGCATAGGCGTGTGTTCCGTTTCTTGTGAAGGTGACTTTCGTTTTGTATTTATTAAATATTATATTTATTAAATAGACTGTTATAGACTGTTATAAATAGACTGTT
>WOGR01011345.1:0-10589 GCA_015342045.1 Leptinotarsa lineolata | reverse complement strand
GATGTCATCGATGACATAAGTAGATCAAACTTATTCCGTGACATGAAAAATCGTAATATATGAATGATGTGTGTGTGTGTTTTCCTTATAATAATTTTCATAGTGGTACTGAAGAGCCCTGAGGCAAGTGTCTTAAGGCGAAACACGTGTCTACCAGTGAGGATAGCTGAGTTCCATGTAAGTGAATTTTTTCATCTTTCATTTAGTATATCGTGTAAAAATTTTGTGAATGATATCTGATACAAATCTAAAACGAACGTTTGGAATACAAACTGAGTAGAAAAAAGTGTTTTTTGTATAATTCAATGTTTATATGAAAGTAGCTGTTTCAGAAGACCTTTTTTCTTCCATTTTGTGTCTGAAAGTCACTTCTTTGAAGGATCTACACATCTATGTTTAGAGTTACTTCTTTTGAAAACGATTGCTTCCTTCCTTTCTTTGGAAGATTCCCACATTTTTGTATCTAGATGGAGTAGTAGAAAGCCAAAAACTTTCTTTCCCAATAAAATTATTCACTCCTAATAAAATATAACCCCTTTGATTTGAGTTGTTATCAACTCACCAAGAAAGAGGAGCTTTGAAACTTCCACCTATTCAGTGGCACGGAAAAATGAACCGCCTAGTATCTTTGACATTTTTGTCAAAATAAGAGGTATACTTCAATCTAGAAATTTGAAAAATACCATTTTCTATTAGGTTCTTCCAGACGGATGAAATACAAAATGGCATAATGTACAAAAAAAAATTACATGAATTGGTGAGAAACTTCAGTTCTTCATGTTATTTCCAGAAACTAATCAAACTTCGTCTTCTGTTTCTCACTATATGAAGTTGTTTGATAATATTTCCATAGATGACGTCACAGTGCCACTATATTCGGAAATTTTCATTTGTGTATCATTGAAAACAGAATTCCATATTCTATCCTATATCGTATATTGAAAAATATACAGGATTCAATTGAAACTTTTAGATTTGAGTCAATTTCTGGTTAGATCGTTAATAACTCATGAACCAGAACCAGCAGAAGCTCTGTTTTCGGAATATATTGAAATTCCTTCGATATATTTCCTAGTATTGACACTGTTTCACTCAAGAACCTTCATAAAGAAGAAGGTTGAACTTCTAAAATATCATGATCATTTTCTTTTGCATGTTCAATGTCGTCCATATATTCAGTTATTTTTAGTTTTCTGAAATTTCTCTGAAGCTTCTATTTCATCTCATCTCATTTTTATTCTATCAACGTCGTTTGGCCCACAGCATTTAAAATAATTATTTCAGTCGACTGCTTTACCCACTGTATTCAGGTTTGAAAATGTTACATTCTCATTCGCCTAAGACAGCTATGTCTTAGGTGAATGTGAAGGATCATAGAAAGCAACTAATGAAAAACACGAAATGTGAAAATATGGTCACCTATCCTGTGAAAAACTATAGGGCAAACCCCCAATGCCCTGAAAAAAATGCAATAAGCTTTTAGAGAACCATGAATAAATCGAAATATAACGGGTCCACTAATAATCATTTTTAGTTTGGATCTCTTATGAAGTGTTTTTATCAAAAGATGTTCGAGTGGATAGTCTTATGATTTACTTTCCAGGTTTATGTTGATACCTTTGATTTTTTCGAAAACAATATTATCGTCTAACAGGTACGTTGAAGTAAGAAAGATGATTTCCATCCTCCTTTCATGAGTATCGAAACTATTGAGATAAATATAGGCAATAAATTTTTCCATTCTCAACACACACGAAATGATTTCTAATGCTTTTTGATTTTTTTCAATTAATTTTATGGCCTTTTTCAGTAAAAATTCAATGGATTTCCTGTCAGAATATATGAATAATTGAATAATAGTATTAACAATGCTGCAAAAAGCGCCGTTACGAATATCGATATATATTAACCTCTCCACCTCTGACCATCCATCGTGCTTTCAGCGTCAGAGAAGAAAGGAGGGTGTTATAAAAAGTCTGTAACCCGGGGACATCTCCTAATTGGCAGCCCAACCTGTTATATTATCGAGAATCTGAACCAGAACATTTCGATGGCCGGTGCCCATGGACTCCGAAATAGCTGATGACCGGATATGGCCCTGCCGAAGAAAAAAATGCGGTGGCTTCGACCGGGTCAAGACTTAATGAGCCTCCGTACGAATGCTGAAAAATGTCTTCGATAATAAAGAAAGAGTGGTTTCTGCTTCAGTCTTCGACCTTTGCTGTGAGATTGAGTTATTTTTTTATCCAACGAATCGACTGCATCGTTAAGTTGGAAAATACAATCGCAACAGAATTTGTTAGCTTCACTTCAATGAAGTACTTATTTGAATAAAATAAATATTTCCGATGGAATTGTTCGTGAATAATTGATGATTTTTGAACTGAAACATGAGTTAAATTCTCTATCCTCATCAAAAACAAAGTCGAAGATGATACTCAACAGATGACCCTACGTGTACAATCCACTTTCGAAGTAATATAAACCCTTCTGCTCTGGTCATTCTCTTTACCTTTCAGCCAGTAATTTTTTGATATTATATCGAAAATATCGTTGCGGAGTGTTATATTTGACGAAACTTTTCTATTTATATAATTTCTTGGACCTATATGTCACGGATATCTTCTGACCAAGACAAAATATGTGGCTGGCATCTATTGAAAACTATATATTTGTGCCTTTTTTGCAAACGATTGTTGCTCAAAATTGCACTTGGGTACGATGACATCTCTCCCTAAAAAGACGCCATCTATGGGATCGACAGAGAACTAAATCTTCGAATATCAAAGATTAACGAGGCTCCCAATGCGATCAGTTCCATAGCCAGGCTCTGACATCTACCACCGACGAGATTAGTCCTCTTATTTTTACTGCAACTCTCACTGAAAGGCATCTAACTGAAAACTAGAGAGAAAAACACAACGCATTTATGATTCAACACCCGACAGTGGTCTCACCAGTGGTGCTAGGCTGAACCACAAATGATTGTTGGACTCAACTGTCTTCAATTGAAGACGAAGCCTAAGTAAGTTTCATTAACATATGTTTCATTACATAGTGTTGACATGCCGATAAGTTCAGTTATTTCGAAGGCGGTTTTGTAGGGGGTAGAAATGCAAAATAAATTTGGATTTTCATATTGGAATATTCCTGAGAAAAACCCGCAATTTGTGGGTAAAGTTTGAAAAACTTATGTATAGGAATCAAACTTTGATCAAATGAATTCCTTTGTGAGGGTCATCAAAAAAATACAAACATATTTCTTCTGTGGAACGGGATGTGATGAAAATGAATAGTCCAGGGAAATTATGACTAATATTTCGAATAGTGATTTACTATCAAAACTAGATAAACTGATAAACAATACAAAGACGGAGCTGAAAACTGATATACAGGTTATCCGTGAAAGTTTTGAAAACAACACGAAAGAACTTAGAGAGAAATGTAACAAACTAGAACAAAATATAACTAATTTAGAGAGATACAATAAGAAGAACAACATTGTTATTTTCGGGATGAAGACAAATAAAGACAACCTTCTTTCAGTTATTATAGACGAAATAAATGAAATATTTGGAAATAACATAGCTAAGAGAGACGAAAATAACATATATACTATCGGAATAAAATACAATCATACTTGAATTCATCTCATACTCACAAAAACAAAAAATGTTTCATAATCTGAAAAAATCATGACGTAATGGCATATCTGTAATCCATGATCTACAATCAGAGGACCCGATTATTAATAAACTAGTCAAACAACAAAAAAATTCTAGAAAGTATAATTACCAGGCATATATAAAAAAATCAAAATTTATATATAAATGGAACACAATATACTCTGGAAGAACTAGAACAAAGTAGCAAAGACTGTGTAGTTAAAACCGAACCGAAACCCAAATCGAATAGTGCATCACCGACCCCAATACCAAGCCACAATATATTACACAAGGAGCATTCAGAAGGTATAAAAAATTCGGAAAAACCAATAAACGAGGAGAATAATAAAGGTAAAAATCTAATAGAGATAGAAAGAGTCCTACAATACCTAGAACAAAAACTGTCGACACCACGACTCCTAAATCTACCTACAACAAGAATCCAACAAAAATTGGAAGGACTACTTGAATCAATTCGTCATCTGGCTGCAAATAAAATTAGTGTCAATGGAGAGCAATAACTTCGAATACTTCCGTCACATATTTGTGAATACATATCTTCATAATTTTGTTTTCTATCAACGTACATTTCAACCGAGATTATTTTAACCTGTTTGTGAAGTAATCTGTGTTATTGATGACTTATTTATTTTCTGGAAATTCATGATCACTTTAATAAGATGAATGAAAACACTTTTTTGTCTAATTTCCACTACGTTTATTTATTCTTATGACCGGTTTCAGGGTTTAGTTCATTATCAAGTAAAACAAGTATAAACACAGTTAGTTTTAAAAAATAATAATGGGAGATATAAACATCGACATTTTCAATACTTGTGCGAGGAACATATTAATATTCTGAGTGAATGGGGCTACATCTCGGCAATCAACACTTACATTAGAATCGTAGGCAAAGCACTGCCTTGTGAAGACTTACCCTCCACATGATTGACTCAGATCATTCGTTATTAAGTCGTGCATCAGTCATCACTTTCCAGTAATCCTGCAAATTAAATGTATTCGTCGAATGTTACGGGTTATGATAAAAGGTTCTACAGCTCCCTCAATTGAATGGTCTAATTGCCACATGTCGACCTCTTCTTTTATTACATGTTCGATACATTTCCGCTATTTTTTGGGATTGAAATTTTTTTAGGATTCCTCGAGGAGTATTTTGTAATGACGACAGGACAGTTGCAGAATAATAATGTTTCGTTTCTGTGTCATCTTGTCTACTACATATTTCGTGAAAAAAGCTTAATTTGACAATACTACTGACAATAGTACTTTTTAACCTTACTTCCACCAAATGGTATGTTTTTGTCGAAGCCACTCAAATTTATCTGCTTTTTTCCATGCATTAGTTGGTATTCTTTCAAATTTTTGGGAAGATAACTTGCCTTATTCATCACAATCACAGGGTTGGGCGGAATGAGGTCTAACATTTGCTCAAAATATTCTTCGAACTTATCGTCGTTCTTGTCTTACTGGTAGTCCCCAGAATGCTCTGACTCAACCATCCATAAAACCGCTCTCAGCAAAACCACCAACACTTCCAATGTGGGTATCAATCAGTCGATTTCTTTTTCAAGAAGATGACTTTCATCCGGTAGATCAGCCTCCTGAGAATACTTCACGTGAACTTGTAATGTTTTTGTCTTGCCACATCTATCCAACTGTAGGTATATCCTTCGTCAAGCCAAGTTTTGTCCAGATAATAAATCTTTATATTGTCTAGTCGAAACTTTATTATCAGACTTAGGTAATGTCTCCTCCAGCAGATAATTTCATCATTTTTAATTGACAGCGATTATCTGTTTTGTTTTGCCCTGCTGAAATGTAGTTCTTGCAAATTTCTCTCAGATCCTTTCTCCCTACCATTGGAAATATATTTTGGTCTTCTTTCAAGTCTCTCATCACTTTGCCGAGTATTTTTTCTTAAAATAAAATGAATGTTCCAGTCTCCTAACTTTAAGTTTGTAGTTTTCATCAACAGTTTTTCCACCATCATCGTTATAGAAATGATTTTGATGTATGAGAGCCTCATATACATTAAGAATAATATTTGTTTTGTTGGCAGAAACAGCACATTTGCTCATTCGTTTTGCTGTAGGAACCATTTCAATTCATACACTATAATTCACTAATAACAACATCGATTAGGACGCAAGTGCTCTATCATTAATTCTTATTCTTCAGGTAATAAAGTACCTGATTGAAGAACTACCTCTTCAATAGCAAAAATTGAAAATATCTCTACGCAAGGGTAATCAAATAATTCCATTCTAATATATTTTGAGGTAACGTAAGAGGCGGTAAAATGACGGATACATGTCATAAAATTGTCCACGGTCAAGCAAAATTTTTATAACTATTTTCTTTCGACAATTTCGGAACGGTATTCAAGTGAGATCATTTAGCTACTTCAAAAATTGCGTCTCACTAATTCATATCTTGCTTTTTTGAACAACATTGAAATATCTTCAGGTTTAATTATTTTCAAAACACATATTAATGGGCAATGAATATCATATGAAATTCATTTATAATAAGAAATCATAAAATTCACTGATGTACCAATTTCCTGCATTACCAATCATTTTAATAAAATAATATTCCATAATGGTTAAAAACTCTGAATGATACTAAATGATAAATTGACCAGTTTTGATTGATTTGAACCGTTGGCATTGATTTTTCCACAGTTAACTTTCGAAATCAAACGAAGAGACAAACTTTTTTTTGTTCACGAACGAAGAATGAGGGTGATAGTATATGATGGTATAATTTCATGTCATCCATTCATATATGTATCTTTTTTTATCCATAAATTTGTTTGTACCACAAGTTGAAGGCGAGTTACAAGTTTTCAAACTCTGAACATAAGTTATAATTATTTCAAAATTATTCTATAACAAAATCCTGCGAGAATTTAGAAATTTCTAATGAACTGTTAGACCTAGAAACCATCAAATCAAGGTTAATTTACGGCATGATGCACGTGAAACATAATCAGGAGAATGTGCTTTTACTAATTCCTTGATCGCCAATTCATTCAAAAACTGGTTTTCATGGAATTTATTACGAATATAGATTAAGGATCAGATCTAAAAAATAAATTTATATTTCTAGTTGATGATTCAACATATTTTAATTAATAACCCAAATATGGCCATTCCCACGACGTTTTAGTGAAATGTGCCGAAAAGTGTGCGTTTGAATATTTATTTATTCAAAAACTTTCAAAACATGCTCTGAGAATCAATTGATAGTGACTAATAATCAAATGTTTTCTGTAAGATATCAGAAATTTATGTGGGCTCATTTCTTTAATGGGAATGTAAATCACCTAGTCAGGCTTTCATTCCAACCGTTGAGATAATATGGTGAGAAAATTCATGACTTGTCACATCGGATATCTGACTTATGGAAGCATGAGTGTTCATAGAAAGATGAGGTCATATCGATCACTAAAAGTGTCTATGAATTTTCTTATTGAAAGCTTTTCAATTAAGCTGAAGATCAATAGTTGCAAATATTTTCATCGATTTGTTTTTATCGGTATTTACATTTTGTGAAAAGTTAACCAATAACTCTTCTCTCAATAGTTGGTCTCTTTCTAGATATTCACATCATGGTAGGCTGCCACCTTTACAAAAATTCTAACAGGAGAAGTTGCTCCTGGAGTACTGTATGATGATGAAGAAGATTATGACTATGTATCTGCATAACATGCCTGATCCTTCACATTGAAAATGTTTGTACATATGGCTACACTTCAGATGGCAATATCGTTCAAGTCACTCGAATAATATTGGACAAGACAAAACTAGGTCGCATTCTCTCTCTTTCTCTTTTTCAATGACCGTTGCTTCCCACTCGGGCGCAGTTGGCGAGGATCCTTCTATCAGTAGTTAACAGGAGCATCGTCGGGGGACAAAGCGAAGCTGCCACCCTGAGTTTTATGAAAAAAAATTCATCTCTTTTAATCGCTTCCTCCTCGGGTGACCTTCATGTTTTTAAATTCAGGTATGCCCCCCCCTACGTGGGTATCTGAACCACCCCGGCCTGGATACCAGCGTGAATAAAAAGGGCCTTCACATTTTCATCTGAACTTTCACATATTGATGACTGTGCACAATGGACAATCACCATACAAAAAAAGCCCCGCGATAGCACATGGCATCCATGTACCTTCTTTGTGGACCGACGTTATCGGCACGTCCGTCCACTACCACGACCGCCACGGAATAAGACCCATGGTATAATTTGAATGTCACTCTGTGTAATTGATGAAAACAGCTAAGTCATTACCTTGAGGTTCTGCAGTGGTAGAATGTGATCGTTTCTTTTTGCACGAAAACTACTATATGATATATTCAGGGAAAAAGAAATATGATACAAATCTATTACGAATACGATAGAAACAGTGTTAGGACATCGAAAATGTATTTAAACTTGTATCCCGAAAGACGACAACCACATCGAACTAAGTTCAAGTTATTGGATCAAAATCTCACCAAGTTTGATTCATTTGAATAGCCGAGGAAAAAATACGGAGACAGAATGGACCAGGAAACTAAAAAGGAAATTTAATAAATGAGGTATGTATGAGGTAAGTTAGACATTGTGTCCATTTCAATAAAAATTAATTATTAGCAGAAAAACATGATCCCAGGGAAATCTACACGTCAAATTTCCCCCGAAATGAATATTTGTCATACAAGTGCTTGGAGACATCTCAAAAAAGCGGTTTAAAATGTTACAAAATAAACATATTTCAAAAATTGTATCCAGGTGATCCCGAAAAGCGGATATCCATCTTCGTATCTCTCATAGATTCTGAGATCCCAATGGTGAGGACCGAATTAAAAACACCCTGTAGATATGAATATAAATATAGATATAGATATAGATATAGATATAGATATAGATATAGATATAGATATAGATATAGATATAGATTAGTTCACACAAGTTTCGACTTCTGAGGGTTGTCGTTCGTAGTTGTGCAATAGCTAGTTAACGGAAAAAACAGATTTCAAACAGAACAGAACATATATAGATACAGTTTCAATTATGAGAATAACAATTTTCAAGAAAGGTATCTGTTCAGCCATGATTATGATGTTCTTGAGAAAGAACAGAAAGAATAGAGATTACAGAATATCTACTCAATGGACGGATATGATTTAACGATTTTCTTCAATCCAATTCGTTTTCTGAATGATATAATTGGTAAATAGTTGGGAGATTTTCAGTAGGGCTGGTATGATACTCTTTGTGCATTTTAATGGATATGGAGTCGATTTTAGATTGGTTAAAATTATGAGTGACTATGTTTTCAGTTTCATCAATAGTTATGTAGCACTCAGTTTGGAAATGAAGAAGCTTAAAGAAGCTCTCGTACAGTTGAACACATACTGCTGTGTCCTCTCCTTTCTTCCAAAGTGCAGCGTTTCGTCATAATTCTTTTAAATATCGCTGTGATACATTGAAATGCTACCTAAAGGACAAATCAGTGAGCTGAGAGATTAAATTCAGCTCACTTCGGACGGATGTTCATTGAATATCATTTATTTTCCACAACTGGGAAGTTTGAAACTCTGTTTTTGCGCTGTACCACGGTTAGTTTGATTAAATCGGGGATTAGTCGTGCTTCCCATGATTAATTATTGAGGTTCCCAAGCGTGACTTCCTGATGAACACAATTGCAAGTTAAATTCGTTTGAGCAGAGTATTTGATTCAGAAATGGAGGTTGTTATTCCTAGAGAACATTTTTAGAAAAATTCTAGAAAAATCCAGGAAAAAACAATAAAAAACAAAGAAACTTTCTTTTCTTCTCTCAAAATATAATGTGTATGAAATGCTCTAGGAAATGAATATATTCATTTGAATCGGAAATTTTTCTAAACATTGAAATGTATATATTACAGAATATGTAGTGGTGGATTATTTTGTTATATCTCAAAGATATTGGATGGTGTTTTCAATGAATACTCACCGCCTCGACTTCTCACGGAAAACATCATTATATTCTGTATACGATAGGTTGCC
Source organism: Leptinotarsa lineolata (assembly GCA_015342045.1). NCBI lineage: Eukaryota > Metazoa > Arthropoda > Insecta > Coleoptera > Chrysomelidae > Leptinotarsa > Leptinotarsa lineolata. The sequence goes on along the minus strand of WOGR01011345.1, from coordinate 866 downwards.
TTTTATGTTTCGGGATTTGGCAAACCTAGTCTTGCAATATGTCAACTATTGTAAAGTTGGACATTTTTGGCAAACCTAGTCTTGCAATATGTCAATTGACATATATTGTGAAGTTGGACATTTTTGAGGTTATACATTCTCAGAACGTTTTGACATACGAGCGCTATTTGTGTTGTTGACAGTAACTCAAAAGATTCATTTCGGCCAAAAATGGAAATAAATCGTCAATATTTTCGTGCGATTATTTTTTACAACTTTCGACGTGGATTAACTCAGCAAAAGTGCATGGATGAACTCAATTCAATTTTTGGCGATGAAGCTCCATCAAGGACCAGTGTTTTTCGATGATATGGTGAATTCAATCGTGGTCGTAATTCACTCCAAGACGAATTTCGTGAAGGTTGTCCAAAATTAGTTGTTCCGAAAACCATTGATGCTGTGCGCGTTCTGATATTGCAAGATTGTCATGTGACCTATCGTGATATTGAGACAACCTTGAGCATTAGTAGGACCAGCATACATTCAATATTGCATAAACATCTGACTGTCAAAAAAATTTGTTCACGGTGGATCCCACATAATTTTTCAATTGCTCAAAAAGACTCGTGTCGATTGGTCGAAGGAAATTCTCAAAAAATACAGTATTCAAATTGATGTTTCAAATGTTGGGCAACAGCGCCAAGAATGCATATAATATATCAAGTTGAAATAATTTATACATACCTAGATATTCTACTTTGAAAAAGGAAAATAATCTTTATGAATCAACAATTAAGACGGAATATAAATTATAGTTCAATACCACCTCCACAAGCCACATAAACAACAGTTGCTTTGTTATTTATTCATATAGAGGAAGATAGGTT